>APFE030564533.1:60278-107993 GCA_000404065.3 Pinus taeda | reverse complement strand
TTTGAGTAATTACACCTATATGCATTTTATTAGTTATTTTTTAATGATATCAAATGATTATATATGAAGAAACCAATTACTACTTTTTGTTTATGTTTGTTAATTGAATCTATTGTTTAAGGAGGAAGTTACATAATTGATGTTTTTGTTAATTAATATTTTATTTTTTATTTTTTTTAGGGTTTTTTAAGGGAAAAGAGTTAATTATTGGCTTTTAAGGTTTCAAGTAAAGGTTTCCAGGTGTTGCTTAGTTTTAATCCATCGTCTCGGTTCAGGTTATTCTTCCTTTTTTCTATTTCAATGGCTTCCTTGATTTTCCTTTTGAGATAGTGGTCTTCTTTTCTAACCAGTTTGACGTCTTCCATGCAGATGTAATGAGAGGAAGAGTGAACATGTTCTACTAAGGCTGATTTAGAGGTACTTTCTCTTCTTAAGTTAGCAGTATGTTCTTTAATTCTAATATTGAGAAACTTACTCGTTTCACCTATGTATTCCTTACCACATGAGCAAGGAATCACATAAACACCTTTTTGAAGTTTAGGGTGTATGGGATCCTTGACTGAGTTGAATAATTGTCTGATGGTATTAGCAGGGGTGAATGCTACATTAATGTTATGTTTCTTAAGAGATTTTATCAGTGGTACCTTTTATGTATGGAAGGGAGACTTTACAAGTGGATAAATTTTGATTTTTAATGTCATGTTAATCTTGTTTAGGGATAGGTGCATGGCTTTCTTGATGGTATTCCTATTGTAGCCATTTAGTTCAAACACCTTGTGAATATGGTTGAGTTCATCATTTAGATGGTCCGAATCAGATATTTTGGCCGCCCTAGTAGTTAAGGTCCTAATGATGCCAATCTTCTGTTTAGGGTGGTGATGGGAATTTGCATGTAGATATCTTTATGTATGGGTTTTCTTTCTATAGACTTGGAAACCAAGAGACCCATCTCTTTTATCTAGAAGGATATCGACAAAGGGATGATGGTTGTTATTTTCAATTTCAATAGTGAATTTTATATGGTCAGAGAGGCTATTTAAGTGATTGAGGAATAGGTCAATTTTTTCTTTTCCATGACTCCACTTGGCAAATATGTCGTCAACAAACCTTTTCCATTCTTCAAGGGTGTATGGAAATGACCTAAGAGCCTTCTGTTCGAAGTGCTCCATAAAGATATTAGCAATTATGGGGGATAGAGGAGAGCCCATAGCCACACCATGAGTTTGTTCATAAATTTTACCCTTGAAACTGAAGTAAGAGGATTTCAAGCATAGCACCAGAAGGTCAACAATTTCTTTATCAGTGATGTTTCTCATGATCTCAATAGCTTCATCAATAGGAATCCTGGTATAAAGGGATACAATATCAAAGCTAACCATAAGGTCTTTGTCTTTCATTTCTATGTTATTAATCCATTGAACAAAAGAATAGGAATCTTTAATATAAGAAGGGGTATTACTAGACAGGGGTCTGAGTTTTTTGGCTAGGTGTTTTTCCAAAAGGTAAGTAGGGGAACCTATGGTATTAACTATAGGTCTGAGAGGTATGTTAGGTTTGTGGACTTTAGGAGCTCCATAAATTCTAGGAATAATGGAACTATTAGGGATGATTTTCTTTTTTGTGACATCATCCAGAGATGATTCTTTGATTTTCTTAATTACTTCTCACATGATTTTCTCACTGGGATCTTTATTAATGATTTTATAACATCCACTATTATTTAGATGTTCTTCCATTTTATTGTCATACTCTATTCTGTCCATAATTACAGTAGTGTTGCTTTTGGGATGACTATGTTTTATTTTTTCTGAGGTTGTTTAGAGCTCTTTTTTCTTCTATGGAAATGTTAGATGTAGGAGGTTTAGAGGTTCTCAACATTTTTGCAATATTTTGTCTGATTTCTTCACTTTTTGCTATATCTAGGTTTTTAATAGCTGCTTCAATATTACTGATGACTTCCTCTACAGGTATTTTATTCAGGGTGATGGCAAAATTTAGACCTTTTTTCAAAATGGATTCAATTGCATAATCTAGATTGATGTCTAATAAGTTAATGACCTGGGCTTTGTCTAAAATCCTACTTTGATTGGGATGTGTGGTTTGAGATTTTAAACTAGTAGATGGGGTGTTTGTTGACACGTTCATGGTTTTATCTACGTTATTGCTCATATCTACGTTGTTCTCATCAGTTGTTTTCTACCCTTGTATTTTCTTAACCTTTATAGCTGCATTGCCATTGTTCTCTATCACATCAAATGGGGGATGCGTTTTGGAGTGAGTCAGTGTGTCCGGCATATTGTTGTGCCTGATGGAGAGACCGATTATGTCCACATTGCTAATATTTTGTGCCATCTCCACGCTATTTGTTCTTATTTCATCATCATGCGTGTCGCTGATTGCATTTATACCCACGTTGCTCCATTCCTGATTTATAACTACGTTGTTTATAGGATTTAAATCTAAATTGGCTTGCGCTCTAGAGGAATCAAGATAACTTACATCTTGTAAGCCGGATTGTGTTATGGTGAATGTGTCCTTTCCATTTATGTCCTGTACCATGTATTCTCCCAACGTATCTTCATTTATACCAACACTACTCCATTATTGATTTATACCTGCGTTGTTTATAGCATTTAAATCTAAATTGGCTTGCGCTCTGGAGGAATCAATATAAGGTACAACTTGTAAGCTGGATTTTGTTATGGAGGTATCCTTTCTGTTTATGTTTTGTACCATGTTTTCTCCCAATGCATCTTCATTTATACACCCACTATTCTTAACTACGTTGTTTATTATACACCTATTGTTCTCATTAACTGTGTTGTTTATTTCAGATATGGTGAGAAGAGGAACGCTATCAGTAGAAGAGGAGTCTGGTTGGACGTCATTAAGCAGATTTTGCTACGTTTGGTGAGCTTGTATTATGGTGTGGTCATCAAGATTACGAACCCTTGAACTAGAATATGCATGGTGTCTATTAGAGCATTGAATCTGCTCTTCAAAAACATTGCGCAAATTGTTCAGTTTCTTTAATTTCTATCTGGTGTCCTTAATTAGCCATTTATCAAATTTTATAAATGTAATTGCATCCAACGAATGCCATAGATCTTGTTTGAGATATGAGGAAAGGTATAGATGAGAGGAAAAAAGTTTCTGAGAAGTTTTAACTAATTTTGACCTAACCCATTTAATTTCATTTCTAACTAGGGTTTCACTTAATTTTTTGAAGCTAGACAGATTTCTGCCTAACCAGAGAGGATGTTTGCATATGGAAAATTTAGGAATGAGATTGTTATCTCTACAATTTTTAAGAAAATTTAGATTGGAAATGAGTTTAGCTCTGGATAATCTTAATTTCTCGAATTCTGATGCGTTGTCCATCATATCCCTTCCATGGTAGGATTTGATGTTATTAAATAATGAACCCATACAGGTGAGGATAGTTTTAGATAGAGGAGGAATAACCTGTTGTAGAGTTTTGTGAACCCAATGTTTTGAACTACCAAGTGAGTCCATCATCAGGGGAGGATGCGTCAATAGATATTCTCCAGATCTTAATGATGTATCCAAGAGCTATAATTAGGGTATATATATAGGTTATTAAAGAAAAGAAATAAGAAAATAGGTCGACTCTTATCCTACTAGTTTTTTATTTAATTAATTAATTTAATAATAATAATAGTAATAATATTTAATTAATTAATTAAATAAAAAACTAGTAGGGTAAGAGCCAACCCTATTTTCTTATTTCTTTCCTTTAATAACCTATATATATACCCTAATTATAGCTCTTGGATACATCATTAAGATTTGGAGAATATCTATTGATGCATCCTCCCCTGATGATGGACTCACTTGATAGTCTGAAACGTTGGGTTCACAAAACTCTACAACAGGTCATTCCTCCTCTATCTAAAGGAAATGATCTTTCATTTTAGAACGAGTGTACGAAGTATTTTCATAAACCAAGCCTAATATTGTAAATCATTCACTTTGGCATCCCAAATAAACTTTTGCAAAAAACAAATCTGGACTTAAAACCTAATTTAATCGACAAAAGAAAGATAAATTGTTGGGATAGGGTCCCTAGGGTTAGTTTTGGGGTTAGTTAACCCAAATTTTGTATATGTTTTTGTAAAATATGTAAAGTCTCCTTTATATGTCAATGCGGAGAATGTATATAGATAAGTGTCAAAGGGGTCTTAGCCCCTTGTTTGGATAGATAGTTAAGTTAATTTTGAAAATCACCTATGGTCTACGGACCATGGTATTGTATTGAAAAGTCTATATATAGTTGAGTCATAGCAAGTCTAAGGAGTAGTTAAGTAGATACTAAGAATCAAGATAAAGACTATTTGGGCGAGTGCTAAGGCATGAAGTCTCTGCTTCCTGTACTTAGGCAAGAAGGGGAAGGCTCTTGTAGTTGAGTGAGCAGGAGACCTTGGTAATTCTAAATCGAAGTGTGCAGACCCTTGTAGCTGAGTGCGTAGGGTAGAGAGCCTATAATCTGAACACTAAAGACCATTAAAAGGATGATTTTGGAGAATCGCTATGCAATTATTTTGAACCTTTTTATGTTATATTCTGTCGCTTAATGATATGTTTTATGAAATAATGAATGAATGTTGTGCGAAGTCACTGGATCTGTATTATTAATGCATAATGTAAGTAGTTATCTTGTTTTGTGAAGAGAATAGTTAATTCTGCTATGTTTTCTGACAAAATGGATAGATCTGCACGAACTTAGATCTAGGGTTGTTTATTAATGCACGAAAATAGATAGAGCGTCTGGATAATGTTTGCAAAGACTGATCGTAGAACTTCCCGAATGTCTAGAAGCCATTTTAACTTAGTTATAGTGATGATCACTAGGAAGATACCAATCTGCATGAAGGCAGGTCTAAAGCTATGCAGACTTAAAAACCGCTTATCACATATCCCTAGATGCAAAAACTTGGTTCTAGTTTCCCCCAATACTGCTTTGGGTGAGACTTCAACCTGCGCTATGCAGGCTGTTATCGAAAGGGCCAGCAGTTGAGGGTTTTGTTGGTTGGCATTAACAAATCTAAACCTGGTTTAGGCCCCCTTAAGCCAACAAATGGTTCTGTTGCTAGGACCAGGATCTATCTAAGAGATGTGTGGTAAATGGTTTCCGACGAAGAAAGAACTTGATAAGTGGATTGACCAGAAAGCGCACTCATCCACGACTCAGGAGAATAGGAACCCTATATTGTCTAAGGAGAAGAGGTTTCAAAGATTTTCGTATACAGATGAGACTGACACGTTCTTCTATTTATTTCCTAAAGAACTATACGAGTGTTGGAAACAGGTCCCCTAGGATCAATTTTTGGGTTAAAAGCCCAAGTTTTGGGGCTAAAGGCCCAAGTTTTGTGTAAATAATGTGAAGTCTCCGCATTTTATGGCCATAGAGTGTGAAGATGTAAAGGGTTACTAAGGGTTTTCCTCTATTCTTTTGTATAAGTCATGTTGGCTTCAGAGATCTACCCATGGTCCACGAACCCTGGGATTGTATAAAAAGGAAGTCTTAGAAGAGTCTAAGGCCGTAGTTTGGGAGTAGCTTTGGTGTTATGTTTTATGTATGGGTCTGTGAGATCTAAGAGCGAAGAGTCTTAACATAGAAAGAAGCTCTATAGCTGAGTGCGTAGAGGCCTAGGCTAGAAGTCCATAGCTGAGTGTGCGGACCCCTGAAGCTGTGTGCGCAGGGCAGTTAGAGTTTGTGCTAGAAATCTAGATTATTAATAAAGAGGAATATTCTACATTTTTCTGTGTATGTGTTATTTTCCTTTTGTTATGAATGTTGCGATTATGTTATGTTGAATACTAGAGTATGAAGTAATGCTATATTGATGCACAAATCTATGTATTTTACTTTGTCATATGAACGCAAGTAGGAATATCTATTTATGCGAAGATAAATGTAATGCACATTAAAGTAACCAATACTTAGGAAAATTGGGGTAGGCCTGATCTATCTATTTAGGGCCAGCGAAGGACGACCAAAGACTTTTGTGGAGGCTTCGAGGATGAACAAGAGAAGTACTTTGATAAGCCTTAAAGGGCTTATCGAGCTGCCCGAAGGAAGGTTAGGGAAATTAACCAACATCAAAACCATCTCAGGGTGCGGAAACTTGGTTCATACATCCCCCCCATACTACTTCAGGTGAGAATTCAGTCTGCGCTCCGCAAATTGATGCCGAAAGGGCTAGTAGTGTAGGGATTTCTCGATTACTTAACGCTGAACCTGGGTTAGGGTTCATCAAGCCAACAAATGGTTCGTGTTTGGATTGGTGAAGCGCCATGTGGCAAGTCTACGGTTGATGCTATATACATGTTGGAGGTACCAAATCGCACTCAATTTGAAGACATGTTTGTTTTGTATCCCTTTTGGGATCTTTCTGGGTCATGTGGTATGCAGACAAGGCTTGATGGTAGACCTTGTGAAGATCGTGGTCATAATCAATTTGGAGGCACCAAGGAGTGTGAAGCAGTTGCATGCAACACTGGGGCATATAGGATACTATAGGAAATTCATCGAAAGCTATGCCTAGATCACCACGCTGATGGAAAATTTTACTACATGTGCCCAGAAACAGAGGAATATGCCAGAACCACCTATGCATGCATCTGTGTGGAAATGGACTTTAGTGCCGGATTCCCAGCTGAAATAAACCTAACAAGTAAAGACTATGTGTGGAACCAGAAACTCGATTATGAAAGTGTCCTCTTCAGATGTTGATCCTGCTTTGAGATAGACCATCTAGCCAAAAATTGCCCAAAATCCTCCCAGAAAAATTCTGCTAGAAAACATCACCACAGATCTACATGGTGGGAAGGAGCACAAAAAGAACACTACACTGTCATCAAAGAAGACTACTCTCGAGAAAACTCTGAATCACAAGAAATCGGGCAAGAAAGAAACAACTCTCAAGAAAAGCAAGAGGAAAGCCCCACCCAACAAAAAAAAAGTGAACTCGACAACCCCTCAAGCATCAACAGTTATGAGGATTCGAATACCGCACAAAATAAATTTTCATTTAACAACAAAGCAGATCTCCTAGACCAAACTTCTTCTCCTACTATCTTCAAAAGGACGAACACAATAGATCACAAAGCTAAGACACCAATGTCCCAAGAACCAAAAGAGATGAAGGAGATGCAAGATAAAGGAAGTTGGAAGACTGTAGAGAAAAAAAAGAAAGCTACAACACCAATCTTGCCAAGAAAGACGAGGAGCTACACAGTTAAAAACTAAATTGTAGGTCCGATAGACTAATTTGGTCTCAGTGGACATTAACCACCACCACCAACACCACCATCATCATCATCATCAACAAAAAAGGATGTTATGTTATGTTGGAATGAAGAATGCTAGAAGAGCTTGGATGTGCTGAAGGAGAAAATGGTCACTGCACCAATCCTAGTCTTCCCAGATTGGAAAATGGAGTTTCATGTGCATGTGGATGCATCATGTATTACACCGGGAGCAGTACTAACACAGGCAAGAGAGGGGGACTTATATCATCCTATAGCATTCACAAGTAGGAAGTTGTCCAAGGTGGAGAAAAATTATTCCACGATAGAGCGCAAAGGACTAGTTATGGTGTACGCGCTCTAGAAGTTCAGACATTATCTACTGGGCGAACATTTCAAGATGTATACAGACCATTTTACATTGAAATACCTAGTCAGCATGACTGTGTTGGGGTGGAAGATATGCAGGTGGTTGCTTTTGTTCCAGGAGTATTATTTTGAAGTTATTGTGAAACCAGGACACTTGAATGCTAGATCGGATCATCTGTCGCACATTAAAACTGGAAATGAACCTACTAATTTGGAGGAAGGAATACATAACACACATCTCTTTGTAGTGCGCATCGCAGACAGTCACTTTAAAGATATTCTACACTTTTTGATGACAAGAACGGCTTCGGAAGGTTATACAAGTCAACAAAAGAAGGAACTGGTGGTGTGCCTGACATACTTTTCTGTCATTGCAGGACACTTGTACAAAATGGTCTCAGATGAATTGTCACGAAATTGTATGCCAGAGTTTGAACGAAACAACATCCTTGCTAAGGTGCATAACAGAGGTGTAGGAGGTCATTATGCGGGAAAAGCAACAACACAAATGATTCTACGCACTGGGTTGTGGTGGCCGACCTTGCATAAGGATTCAAAAGCGTATTGTAGGGCATGCGACACATGCCAAAGGACTGGCAGACTCTCGCGCAAGGATGAGCTACTGTTGAATCTGCAAATATCGTTGCAACCCTTCGAGAAGTGGGCGATTGACTTTGTAAGACCAATTCATCCTCTGGGAAAGAAGACGGGTGTGCGATACATCATCACCGCGATTGAGTACTTAACCAGATGGACGGAGGCATAGCCTGTGAAGGACTGTACAAGCATGAAAACAACAAAAATTATCTTTGAGTATGTACTGACAAGGTTTGGTTTTCCAAAAATTCTAGTGAGCAATCATATTACACACTTTCTCAATGAGATGATCAACACGATGATGGAAGAGTTTCAGGTTTACCATCAAAAGAGCACACTCTATCACCCGCAGGCTAGTGGAACGGTAGAATCTCTTAATAAGATACTGTAGAACGTGCTAACAAAGGTTTGCAATGCTTAAAGGAATGATTGGGATGTGCGCATACCCACGATACTATGGACTTACAAGACGACTTGCAAGAAGCTGACTAGACAAACGCCATTCAAACTGGTTTATGGCACAAAAGTTGTGATCCCGATGGAGTACATTGTACCTAGCCTGGGCATAGTAGCATTCACAAGGATGGTGGATCGTAGAGCCATGGAGTAGAGGCTTGCACAGCTAACAGAGCTTGAGGGGGATAAATTTCTAGATGGATTCCATTAAAAGGTTCAAACGGAGCGCGAAAAATCATGGCACGATCGGCACATCAAACTGTGAATCTTCAAGGTAAATGATTTAGTTCAATTATATGACAACAAGTTTGATAAATTTCCAAGAAAATTTTGGATGCATTTGCTGGGGCCTTATGTCATTAAGGAGATTACTGATGGTGTACCAGTTCAGTTGGTAAAGTTGAATGGGGAACTATTCCCAGGGCGGGTTAATGACAGCTGATTGAAGCCATACACCAATGATTCGGCTAGATGAATACATGATGGAAGCACAGTCTTAGCGCTCCAGGGAGCTAAAAGGAGGCACAAGACTATAAAATACACTACCCAGGTTAGGGAGTTGTGCAATTGGGGAACTGTGCAGAATGAAGGAATGTCACAGTGTCAACAGAAAGGCACAGGGAGCTATGCTATCCGAGAATGAACCATGTAGGGCAGCCAGAAAGTGACCGTTATGGTCACTGTTCATGACCTGACAATGGGAAAATGGCCAAATGGAGAGGGGGTGGCATTTAAGTCAGAATTTGAGGGAAATATTTGTGACATTCTACCGCAAATCCAACATTTATGAATGAATTTTGGGAGGAATGGTTGGATTTGAATTCAAAAATTCCTATAAATTACAGGTGGCTGCCTAACAAAAAACACTTGGAATTCTGAGAATTGAGGTGTTGAGATCTCAGGCGTGCATGAACTGTGAGAAATTTGAAGCTTTGATAATGAGTTCAGTGTTTGAAAGGTTTCCAAAAGAGACACAGGAGTTTTTGTCCAGTATTGTGTCGTCACCTGTAGAACCTATGAGTGTAAGAGAAGCAATGGCAGCTGAGGGAGCTGCCCTGGAGGTTGAGAGTGTTGAAGTACCGACTGAAGTACCTAAATCACCAAGGACACCTAGGCTAAGGCCTATGCCAACCAAGGAGGGTCCAAAAGCAAAGAAGGATAAGCAAAAGGCACCACAGCGGATGCACGCATCACCCAAAAAGCACCCATAGAAGGAGAAGCCCACCGCGCAGGAGAAGGGCAAGGTAATTGACCTAGAGCCTCAAGAATATGTTGAAGAAATCCATATGGGTGAGGAAGACATTAACATGGGGGAAGAATATGTTGACATTGAAGGGTCCAACCCTATCTCCAAATTGCATGAATACATTCCTTCACACAAAGGAAAAGCAAAGGTTCTCAAGGAGATTGATGAAAGTAAGGTCACACTGCATACACCTTTACTACTAGACAAAATCGTCTTTGAAGGAACAAACCTAGGGCACGTCCCCCCTTTAAAATTGGAGGGTTGGGATCTGACTGATACAGAACGCTTTCCCCACCTAGCAATAGATTAACTCATAAACCATGTCTTCTACAAAGACTTGAATGTGACCATGTTGGAGCCAAGAAAGTGGGTAAAAGGGGTGGATAAGGTAGGTCTTTTAAACTTGTTGTGGTTATTGCATTACAACAAAATGCCCATAAGCATGGTAGTGATCAAGCAGTTGTTGTTCTTGGTGCACGATGGGTGCCTATGGCTAGAGGAGCTGATACCAATCATTGACATGTTGATCCATAAGATCACTTGACTACTGCACGCAGGAGAAAATCGGCCATGGCATCTGGCGGAAAGACAGGTGAGTGTGATCTCGCTGAAGCAATGAAGGATAAATTTAAGCTCACAAAGAATTCGTGTGGCTACTCCATCACTAGCATAACCAACCCGCGGTCAAGATAGCCGCTCAGATCTTGGCAGGCAAGATTATGCGGAAGTGTCGTGTAGATGAAGTGCCAACACCAGTAGTGTCTTTAGCGGCCCAATGCATGGAGGGCATATAGTTCAACTGGGCATGCTACCTCTGCAACAAGTTTCTTTCTAACTACATAGAGGCACAGGATCAAAGCAAGAAATTTCACTGTGCATGGCTGCTGCTATCCATAATGTTGGTCGCATGGGAGTTACCAAAGGATAGTGAGTTTCCTCTAGTCACGCGGGACCTACCGGAAGCAGCGAAGTTCTCTTTGCTTTGGACTACGATAGACCCCCAAAGGGTCAAGGACAACAATATCTTTTCGATCTTAATGGAGATGAGTATCAAAATTGCCATCAACTGCAAGTCATGGTTGTTGCTGATAGTTTTTTATCAGCTGACCAAGTATGTGGAGTTCAAGGTGGACTTCCACCATGTCTCCATGCGCATGCGGAGCGATCCTGAACAAAAGTGGTATGACCTTCTATACCTTGCCACAGACGATGAGATCGCAACAGTCCTTGATTGTTGGCTAGCAGATTGGCACACCTCCTCAGACTTGACAGCTAGGTCTAGCAAGTCTGCAGCACAGCAAAAGAAGCAAGAGGCCAAGTAGAAGATGGAACAACTAGCAGAAAAGAGGAAGAAGGAGGCTAAGGACAAAGCTAAGATAGAGTGTGATGCCAAAAACATACAGAGGAAGAAAAGGAGCGTGACTCTGACAGGAGCCAGAAGTCACCTTCCCCGGAAACAAAAGAGGAGGAGGAATAGTAGATAGGACAGGGAGGAGTAGACCCGGAGACTACTCCATTCCAGATTAAGCATAACATGGAACCCAATAAAGTAGGGTCGCAGAAGAAGTCCGAGGCCAGCAAGACTTCCCTCGACCCAATCACCTTGACAGAAGGTGATCTGAATCACATTGGTGATACGATGAGGGATGCCACTGCGGAACTACTACAATAATTCAAGTAACAACAAAAGTAGGCCTTGGGCACCATTCAGATGGGTCTGTGCGAGCTGCAAATCCAGGCATCACAATTGCAAACTAGTGTCGGTCGAAGTAGTGCGATGTCAACCAGCTTGGCACCTGGATTGAAGCAACAAAAATGGTTTGCCCCTTGGACCTCCATTTATCGTGCTGCCAAATGGAGCGCTGACCACGGAAGTAGAAGATGATCGGGCCACTATCTGCACCCTCCAGAAGTCAAGCTAGAATTGGCCATGCTTCCAAGAGAAGCCCTTCACACCTTGCATGATGGTGTGATAGAACTTCAGGCTCAAGAACAACGAGCATTGAACGTCATTAGTGAGTAGAAGGTGAACAACGGCTAAATGTTTGCCAAGAAGAATTCAGCCACCGAAAGGCTATCACGGCAAAGAATGAGTGCACTACCAAGGTAGTGGCAGAGGCATTAAGGTCTATCATCGACCTGGATATTCCTGAAGATGTGCCAATGGATGAACAAATTCAGAAGCTCGCTGTCAGAGTTTGCAAAGCGAGATTAGAGCTGGCCAAGGTTTAGTTGGACCTAAACCTTAATATCATAGAACTTGCATTAAGTGACTAGCCCTCGACTCTGCCAGAGGTAAAGGAGGAGTGCGAGGCCACTGTAAGAGATGTAGTAGCTGTTGTAGATAGTGAAAAGAAGGAGTGCACAATGCTCTTCGAGAAGTAGCTCGAAGTAGTCACTCGCTTACAGGAGGATCCCAATGTGCAGACGATGGAAATAAAGGTGTAGGAGCTGCAACAACAATATGACGAGGTTAAAGCAATGATGTGCACCATCACCATTACCCAAAGGCTACTAAAGCTGCAGGAAGCAAAGGCATTGAAAGAGCAGATGGACGCAGCACAACGTAGGGAAGCATTATTAAAGGCTCGATTGAAACCTTGGCTAGACAAAGCATATGTGCTCACGGCCACAATTGAAGGTAATTTGGATAGTCTACACAAAACACGGTAGATGGTATAGGTAGATCGTGCAGGGCCAGTGATGGAGGATCTGAAGCAGGTAGCAACACAGTGCACCGCCGAAGTCGTAGTGGTACAAGTGGAGCTGGGAGGTCTTTGTGACAGGATCTCCACACCAATAGAGTGACTCGAGGGCAAGTCACCAGATTTTTGTTGGGGGCCTGTTGGGAACGGGTCCCTTGGGGTCAATTTTGGGGTTAAACGCCCAAGTTTTGGGGCTAAAGGCCTAAGTTTTGTGTAAAGAATGTGAAGTCTCCGCATTTTGCGACCACAGAGCGTGAAGATGTAAATAGTTACTAAGGGTTTTCCACCCTTCTTTTGTATAAGTCATGTAAGCTCTAGAGATCTACCCATGGTCCGCAGACCATGGGATTGTATAAAAAGGGAGTCTTAGAAGAGTCTAAGGCAGTAGTTTGCGAATAGCTTTGGTGCTATGTTTTATGTATGGGTCTGTGAGAGCTAAGAGCAAAGAGACTTAGCGTAGGAAGAGGCTCTGCAACTAAGTGCACAGAGTCCTAGGGTAGAAGTCTACAGCTGAGTGTGCGGACCCCTGCAACTACATGTGGAAGGTAGTCAGAATCTGTACAAGAAATCTGGATTATTAATAAAGAGGAATATTCTGCAATTATCTGTGTATGCGTTATTTTACTTCTATTATGATTGTTGTGATTATGTTATGCTAAATATTGGAGTATGAAGTAATGATATATTGATGCGCAAATTTATGTATTTTACTTTGTCATATGAATGCAAGTAGGAATATATGTTTACGCGAAGATAAACATATTGCATGTTAAATTAACCAATACTTAGGCGAATCAGGGTATATATAGAAGTACGAGTAATTACAGGGGTGCGTAAGTGCCTGGTCTATCTATTTAGGGTCTATGAAGGATAACCGGAGACTTTCACGGAGGCTTCAAGGATGAATAAGAGAAGTACTTTGGTAAGCCCTAAAGGGCTTATCGGGTTGCGCAAAGGAAAGTTAGGGAACATAACTGACATCACAACCATCTCAGGGTGTGGAAACTTGGTTCCTCCATCCCCCCCATACTGCTTCAGGTGAGACTTCAGTTTGTGCTCTGCGGATTGATGCCAAAAGGGCCAGTAGTGTAGGGATTGGCTTGGCTTCTTAACATTGAACCTGGGTTAGGGCCCATCAAGCCAACAATGAGTGGTTGTCTAAATTAGCTAATAGTCAAGGGACGTGGATGCTCGAGGGCCCTATATTGTGGACTCCTAAACTAGTGCGATGTCTGGAGGCATTAGGAAGCAATATTGCATGAGCCGTGGATCACTGGATTGATCACACATTTGGTAGTTTTGTGACATATTTCGTGATTGACGAGAACACCAACTATAGTGAAGGATATTTAAAGGACCGCGAGGTAATTATTTGAACTCATCGAAGACTTGGATTCAAATGTTGTTGTGTGAAAAGAGGGTTATGCAACTACCTTGATGTTTGGGGCTACGCAATGTGGGAGATTCTTTAGAAGCATCAGAGGATCTAGCCCGGAGTATAGTCACTCATTGAACCCTCTTCAAGTGGGGACAAAGGGGCGGTGCTGACTACACCAAAGAGTGCAATTCAGTTAATAACTTAGGTATTCTGAGGATATCTCATCTGTCCACTCCACCTCCACCTCATACACCTATACATCACCTCCTCCACCTCCACTTCCACCATTCAACATGGTGAACGTGATGAAGATGCTGATTTTTAAAGGAACGAGCGATGAAGATCCAGAACAATTTTGGTTTGTTGCAAGAGTCGTGTGGATAGCACAATAGATTACAG
This sequence comes from Pinus taeda, assembly GCA_000404065.3. Lineage (NCBI taxonomy): Eukaryota > Viridiplantae > Streptophyta > Pinopsida > Pinales > Pinaceae > Pinus > Pinus taeda. The sequence goes on along the minus strand of APFE030564533.1, from coordinate 93,571 downwards.
ATGACAATATTAAGAAATAACAATTGGTTATAGCCTTATAGGACCACACATTGACATGGTATATCAAGTATTTCACTGATAACCCCAACGCGTCATTGGCCGATACCCAGCTAGATTTGAATAAGGAGTTCACTAGGCCTGAGTCAGAGGCACAATTAGTAATTGAATTTAAGGAGATCTGAATGAGAGTCGATGAGACACCTTGGGACTTTGATCAGAGGTTGAAGTGCCAGATCAGGCAGGCTAATATAAAAATCTCAGATACCCAGCATCGCGACTAGTTTATAGCATCTCTTTTGCTGCATTTAAGGATGCCTTTGTCACATTAAAAGATAACAATGCAAGAAGAATGCTTGGAGATTGTGATGAGGCTGCACACCTCACCTATTCTGAATAGGAACCTTAGGGTGCAAAAGATTCATTCATATTTGGAGAGCCTACACTTGGAGTTGCAGAGCTTGGAGAAAGTGAGGGAAGATCAGTGGGAGGTGTGTGCTATGATCTGGTGTCTGAAATGTAAAATCCATGGACATGATAAGGATCATTTCCGGATCTTTAAGAATTATATTATAGGGGGAAGGCTTGTACCCCTAAAACCAGAGAATAGTATTGGTATGAGCGTGGGAGATGTGCTATGGTGCACTATTTGTCAGGTTACAGGACAACATGCTACTGATAAATGCCATCTATTGCAGAAGTTTGTACAGAACCCTCAATAATTATTTTGTAATTTCTGTAAGTCAGTAGGGAATGATGAATGCCATTGTAGAAGTTATGAGTTGATGATGGATAGGACACCTACCTACAGAATGCAGGCAGAAAATTGGCCTAAGGATCAATGTGCGGGAGTGGTGCATGAGGGATTCCAAGGCTGAGGAAGGGGGAAAGGCACTAGACTAGGGCGAGGGTGTGGGCAGGTAATTTTCTATAATTGTGGCAAAGCAGGGCACTTCACATGTGATTGTTCAAATCCCATACATCCCTCATGTCAGTATTGTCGACGGTTCGATCATGTCATAGAGGAATGTTTGGTCCTTATGGAAAATATGTAAGAGAAGAAGGCGCAACCCCAATAGCCTACGCAGAACATTCAGATGATGAGGGTTGGGCCCCGGGAAGAGGATCAAAACATAAACACTGTTTTAAGAAGTGGTATAACAATTGGCACAAATAAAGGTAAGTAGTGTGAGGAAGATGGATGGGTACGCAAGGCTGCTGAGAAGGAAGTTGACTTTGATCTGAATCATGCAAAATAAACGTTCTTGGAAGAAAAGAAGAACTATGTTGAGGCCTCTACTTCAGGAAGTCAGGAAAACACACTCGAGACTAGCGTGACACAAGAAGTAGATCCTTCAGTGCTAGCTATGTTTATGGAGACTTGCATGAAGCTATTGTGGATTAGAAAGCAGTTGAAGGGTTGCAAGATTTAATCGACAAGTGTGCCCATAAGGAAAAGACTCCTGCCTAACAACGCACAGTCAGAAAAATTGCTAAGAAAAAGCACAAACGGGGCATGAGATGAGGCTAATAGTGCAAATAGGTGAATATGAGATGGATTAGGTAATCTTGGATCTAGGATCAGATGCGAATGTATTTCCTAAGAAGACGTGGGAATGGATGGGGTGACCTATGCTACAGTGGTCTCCTATTCAGTTGCGTATGGAAAACCAAAAGAAAATTGTTTCGATGGGATGCTTATATGGTGTAATGGCAAACATTGAGGGGACAAGCACATCGGCTGACTTCGAGGTCATTGAAATAATGGATGACAGTAATCCCTACCCTACAATGTTATAGAGATTGTTGGGTTGTGTTATATTATTTCCATGACTAGCACCCCTAATTAATAGGGGGTTAGAGGGGGGCGGAGCCCCCCCCTTCATTGCGCTAATTATGCAACAAGGGGGTCATAGGGGCTTTGAGGGGGGCATGTAGTAACCCTCTACGGGGTCCGAGGTAGCACCTCGGGGATTTTTTTTTTTGACCCTATATTAGGTTGAGCAGACCTACCTACGATTTTGTGCATGGTTTTGGATGTGATGGTTTTTGTTCCAAGGTATTAGATGCTTCGACATCCATAAATATGTATTGTAGCATTGAAAGGAACATAATGAAAAATCAAGCTAGTAGTCTGAGTTTTGGGATCTAGGGGAAAATCTTTGTGTATATGTGTTTTATGACTTATGCCCTCTCATTGTTTATTTTCTATCTTTTAAGAATTCATATGCAGGTAATTTTTGTACGGGGTTAAAACCTACATTTGGTATCAGAGCTATTTTGGCTTCAAGGTGACACCTTTGTCACTGAGGGGTTTCGCTCGAGCTTGTGGTAGACACTGTTCAGTGGGAGATCTACGAGATCAATTCTAGTGGTCAAAGAAGATGGTGAGTAGTGGAAAGATAGAGATTGAAAAATTTAATGGCTAGATTTTAGAGTTGTGGAAACTCAAGATGGAGGATCTATTAGTGGATAAAGATCAGTGGTGTTATCACTCATATTTTCCTAGAAGTTGTAAGAAGAGGAAAGGGGTCCGAGGTAACTACAGACCAACTTTTAAGTACAGAATCTAGCCAATCTACATCCAGAGAGGGCTCTCTCTTTAAAATTTAGCTTTGTTTCGGAAGATATTAGGCTAGTTATGAAAGCTCGGGGTTTTGATTGTGTTTGGTGGTGAAATTTAATAGCAGAAGGGTAGAAATGAATAGTTTAGGCCATTGGGCTAATGGAGTCAAAGAAGATGGCTCAACTGGATTTTGCTTTCCAACAAAGGATGGCTTCACAAGGAAAGATAGCTAAATAGGGAGCAAAATAAGACTTGAAAGATGGAATGGACTCAAAAGGGATGAAAGGAAATTAAGAATCCTTCAACATATTTTAAGAGGAGGGAACTTGGATGATCATCAATAAAAATAAATTAAGGATTTTTTACTAAATGATCAAAATGAGTAAACTAGGAAACAGGAGCAATTAAGAATTCACTGCTTATGCTAGTTTAGAAGAAAACATTTAGAATAAAAACGATTGAACACAGATTGCACTTAAGCACTTTCTGAATTATTCTTTTTTGTTTTAATATTCAGATATGAAACACAATTGATATAATAAACAAGAAAACAATAACACATGAGATATATATACTTATTTGTCCGGTGTTTGACACATGAATCCTGTGAAAAATCCTTTGCATTAATTCTTCATCCAGCCAGCCATTCAAGATTTGTCCAATAGCATTTTATTCCGAAGTAATTAGTTTATAGCAATGTCTAATAATCCACACAAAATACTTCAAATGAAGAAGTATTTATACTAATTGTAAACTGAAATATCTTGAAAAAATATCAAGATTAGTTTCACAGATATCTTCAACTGTTTACATTAATAGAACTTAAATAAAGGACATTCAAAGCTAATGAATCTATTTGCCACTATTTATATGGATTTATGGTGACAAATAAGAGAAAGTTGAATTTGGTAGCAACTCTTAGTTGATGATGAGGCATCACAGTCACTAACTGCATCCTTCCTTTGTGCATTCTGCCCTAGAAATTCGGCAAACATAAGGTCCAATTATACACTTGTATATCTCAATCCGTGATAGATATGTAAAAATTGAAAGAGGTTTTTGTAGATAAGAATTCTTTTGAGATAAACCTCTCTCACTTTCCTAAAATGTAGCTCCAACAGTTCACAATATTCTCTGCAACACAATGTCAAAAACAGGACTTTGCACAAACTGAAAACTAGGCTGTGAAAACATGCACTTATCTCCCATTTGGTAATACCTATGTAAAATGTGAGAGACATTTTTGTAGATATTCCTTTTAGGAACCAAAACCGCCTCCAGTTTCTCAAAATACGTCTTGGATTGGCCACAATTGTTTCTGCAAAACTATGACTCAAACAGGAAATTTCTTAAGAATATACCATTTCTGCTCTGATTTCATCTTTTGACCTTGAATTCCTTTCAACTATTTTTTACTTTTACTTTGGATAAAATTTATTGTTGATGGTGAAAGTGTTTTCATCTTTGTTTAACCCTTAATGTCTTCATGTGTACTTTTACTTTTTACTATTTACTTTTTACTTTTACCTCTCTATTTTTTCATCTGTCTTCACTTTGACATGAATTTGTATGCTATGCTTTGTAACTGTCTTCTTTGTTGTTTATATTCATGCTAGTTGATTTACTTGACTTAGTCTTCAATTTGATACTCTTTAACCCTGATACATTTTGACTATTCTTTATTGTGTCCTTTTTCTTTCCATCTCTATTTGAATAGATTTTAATAACAATCTTAGAGTAAACAAGTCTTATGACTAGTATTAAGATTTTTTACCCAAGGATGTGGTATTCTGATCACATGTAAAACAAAACAAATTGGGAAGAAAACATTGGTTTGCAAAGGAGGTCGAAAAGGTTTCATTTGAGCTTGAAAGGGTTGTGGAGTGAGTTCAGAATGCTTTTCGGGAGGTAAACCATGCTCGAATCAGTTATCAGAGGCTTCAGTGGTGCAGATGGGTTACATAAGTTTACATAGTAGAATGGGAAAAGGGCGACAAAACCTGGGTTCTTAGGGTTTGAACTTTAACGAGAAAGCTTTCAAAATATGGCGCGAACTGAACTGTAGATGGTTTTTCGTGTAGCCAGCAGGCGATAAGTGAGATCTATCACACCGCTTTTAGAGGGTAAGTGGTATTTGGGCTTATCCATGTGATTCCATACGATGAGCGACGCGTGGCGGTGGTACTGTACACAAAACCACTTTGCGATCATGCGCTAAAATGTGGTCAGAGGACTATTGGGGATACGAAGTGATGGGAGTTTAATGAGGGCGATTCCGATATAATTAAGTGTTTTTAATCATATTGGGGGCGTCGGGATTGGTTGAAAAGGCTATTAATTAACTGTGATGGTTAATTAATCCCTTTTTAATGCAGTGGGGGGCAGGGTTCTTAATTAGTTATGAATTAACTAATTAATTCCCGTTTTTTATGTATTTTGGTTATATTTTAACCATTGGGGCGGGATATCTAATAATTTGGGGTTTTACATAATATAATAATACGGGCATGGGTAACTTTCTTTTATTTGAGAATTATATAATAAAACATTAATGGCTAATATGACCAAATGAATGGGAAAGCACTAAGTCCAATGTTTTCCAAAAGTATTTCATCATATAACATATTGACTTAGGCTAAAGTGTATAAAAGGGTTTTTATGAAGATTAATTTCAATTTTCCTAAGTAAAATAGGATTTTACTGAGGAAAAGTTTTATCAAAGGAATGAGTGATCTTATGGGGGGTAATGTTGATGAAAGGGACTTAAGTACTTTAGGCATTCCAAATTATTAAGCCGAGGGTCTGGTCCCTCCAAAATTCAGAGAAATGCTTTGAGCCCCTCTAACTTTGTAAGTGCCTTTAGTACTTAGGGGAAGTTAGTGAAACTTAAGGGGAAAAAGGATAGGGAAATTAATTAATTTGACTTTGTTTCTTTGATGTGCTATCTCCAATGCGAGTTGTGCTTTGTTCAAGTTATGAAAGAAAAATATTTAAGCTTTAAACTCAATCATTCATCACACATTTATTTTGTAACCATCATCTACTTACCCTAGCTACTTAAACCTAACATTTTTACTTCTTTATTAGGGTGCACTTAGACTAGCGAACCCTTTTCAACTTTACTTTTCTTTTACATATAGCAGTCTATCTAAGTCTACACTTATTACATCCAATGGCTCATATTAAATTGTTGACCTCCTTTTATTCGCTCTACCTATTTACTTATCCGCCAAGATTAAACTGTTTGGTCATATTTTTATTTTCTATTTCTACGACATGAAATTAAAAATATGAAATAGTCAAGCTTAAACTATAATTTGACTATTCATGAATTGTGGCATAGGTGACAAGTTGCACACAATTGTTTATTCTACAACAGTAAAAAAGTAGTGGCATTTAGACTTGCACACTTTCCCGGTCTTTTCTTTTTGTTGGGGTTCATTTTCTTTCATTTTTTACCATCTTTGTTCTTTTTACCCTTTGATTATTTTTCTAGGGCATACCCTCTTTACATTTTTTTATTTTTTTATTTTTTACAAATATGGAAAACATTTGCAAAAAGAAAATGTATGTAATATTTCAAAAACAACTAAGTCAATCATGATATATGACACCTATTGGTATAGGAACCTAACAATGGATCCACTTGGGGATGGAATTTCGTTGTGAAATGTCAAGAACACCGTCGACTAGTAGCCTAATCCATTGGGCCAATCCCACACATATGTATGCTCTATTGTATAATATTTTGACTAAAAATCTTGAACTGAAATTGTAGCCTTTTCTGCAAACTGAAATCTGATCTAACATAACCTTGCTGCTGAAAACTGAATTTATTCAAACTGAAATCCTACCTACTTACTCTAATCATCTTTCTGACTGCTGGTTAGGTAAAATGAAACAACCAATGCAACCATCCAAGCATTATATACATTGGTGACCTTTGTTGCTTGTGCTTGTTGGTGGTTAAAATTGAGATCCTGAAATCAAATATAACTTTGTTAACCTTTGAGAAGATAAGGAAATTCCTTATTTCCTTTATTGAATCTAGAAATTGTACAAAAGGATCTTGTAAAATATATACATTATTCTTGAATTGATTCAAACAACTGCACATCTGTTGTGTATGGCCTACATGCCATGAAACTGAAATATCACTTTTATCTTTATCACCCTGCATGTTTTCAACTGATCTTTGTGATGATATTTCTACTGATTGTAATGTCTGTCTGGTGAAACCACTATAATCTTGATTTTGAATCTCATAGTCTATTAATGGAGAAAAATTTTAATTGCATTCATCATTCAACCTATCAGCTATTGGATCACAAAAAACTTGGTAGGGATTGATGCAACTTATTACATATAGGTTCAAATGGAACTTCATAGATTTCTACAAGCTACTCCTTTTCTTTAAAAAATTTATAACACGTTTCCTTTAAAAATTGAAATGATTCAAAACAAAGAGGCATGGAATCATCTTGGATAATTTGATCATATGTTCTGTCTTTCAAGACTTCTTCTGCAACCTGACATTGAAATGCATTTTGTGGCTGCAAATCTAGATATGAGAAGTCTTGGACAAATATTTTATTGCCCTCTAGATAGTTAATATCAAGACTTGTTGAAATTTGATTTCTAATTGCATGATAGTTATCTCTGATAAACTGAAATGAAGCAAAACAAAATGGTAAAGTTCCTTCACTGGTTTCAAAATTTTTTGCACTTTCCTCCTCATTCTCATAGCTAAAATGAACAAGTTGATCACTATTTTCAAGTTGTTGAACATGAACTTCCTTATTCCTAAAATCAGCTTCTGATTGCTCTGTAAAGTTAGTTTGAATTTGAAGAACATACCGCTAGCTATCCTTCCAATAAAAATCTCCATGCATGAACAACTCCTGCCTGCCTTTAGTGCATGGATAACGACCCCAGTTTATGTGGTGAGTGGTATGGAACCAGGCGTTACCGCCGGAACCAAGAGTAAGCCTTTCCTTCCAATATCCTTGCTCTCTCTTTGGTCGAGCAAGCGGCTTCGCACCTTAAAAAGCGGACAAGCTACTTCGTTTCATTTTACTTATTGGGTATCATCATACTGATCATATTGGGGCAAATCATAAAAAGAAGTAATGTCATCAAACATACACATTAGGTTAGCAGATTGCCTCTCCAGATATGGTTCTGTAACTCTATCTTCATATTTATGGTAATTGGAATTGACGGGAATATGTTCATGGATGTCAACCTCTTCTTTTTGTGAAAAAAATGTATCATGGTGATTTTGAACAAAAAATTCAACTTTCATGGTGATCTTCTGCATCATTTCCTCTGTTTTCTTTATCAAAATGTCGAGTTTTTCCTCTTCCTCTACTTTCAACTTTTCTCTTCTAGTTTTCAAATTAACTTCTACATATACTGCCATGTTCTACATTTGTTCCATTGTTGAGGGGTTTCTTTCTCTTAGATGAAATTCTATCTCTGAATCAAATTCTCTTGAGTAATGAAAAAGAGTTGAACCAGGGGAGGTCTTATATTTAATGGTATTGAATAATAGGATTGATTAAATACGTCTGAAAATTGTTGTATTGTTTCCTCTGGATGTCTTTTTAACCAATTATATTCTTCTATGATCACAAGAAGATTGACTTTAATTATCCATCTATCAAGGAAAAGTTTGAGAAACTGCTCAAGATTTGAGATGCTTGCCTCTGGCAGGGTTTTGAACCAACTGTTGACTTTTTCTTGCAAAGAAAGAGCAAAAAGCCTAATACTGACATCCTCTTCATCTAATTCAAATAAGTTAAGATAATCTTCAAAAGCTTGAATATGTTTTTGGGCAACGATACCATTCTCTCCATCAAACCTAACAAGATACTTGGGATAATCATTAGGGAAAGCATGGAGTGTAGCAGGTAACATGAGGGGCTTATATCTATCAAGAACTTTCTGAGGTACTGGAATATGTACAGGGATTGTATGATTAGTCTTAATTTTTTTATTCTCCTTAATTGGAAAATGATCTTCATAAGAATTGGAAGACTTTTGTTCAAATGTGTAAGGAGATTTTATATCTACATTTTTCAAAGGAAAATAATAAAAATTTAATCTAAAATCATCTCTAACATACAATATGCATTGAAAAACTTTATCAATGAGAAAAAACATAATGTCTTGGATAATAATCCAAGTTAAAAGCCTGATCTTTTCACACAGTTCTTTCAGGTTCATTTCTCCAGTGGAGTCTTTATTGTAGAATTGATTTGGAGTCACCAGGTGGATGATTTTAACCTTTGTGTGTCTGATCACTATCCACCAACATAGATCAAATCTAAACCTATAAAAAAAATCTGAAGAAAAAGTTAGTTCTCCAGGAAGCCAAATATTGAGTATTTTATGATCATTTTGCTTCTTTTTTTTATGAATTTTCAAAACAACTTCTATGATTTCTTTAAGAGGAATTAGATATGAGGTTTAAAATTTATTAAATATTTATTTGACATGAGGAACTGGTCGAATCTTTGAAAACCATATGTTTAGTCCATAAACTAGACCGGAGATAGATTGAAGCAGCATTCATCTAATATGCAATTGCAAAGCAAGAGCAGTTCAAAGGCTACCTAGCTAACTTCAGGCTCCATCTATAGTTTGTAAAGTAAACAATAATAACAAACAAACTCTTCGTCCCCAGTGGAGTCGCCACTATGTTATCACTCACATTTTCGTAGAAGTTGTAAAAAGAGGAAAGGGGTCCAAGGTAACCACAAACCAACTTTTAGGTACAGAATCTAGCCAATCTGTATCCAAAGATGGCTCTCTCTTTAAGGTTTAACTTTGTTTTGGAAGATATTAGGCTAGTTATGAAAGGTTGGGGTTTTGATTGTGTTTGGTGATGAAATTCAGTAGTAGAGGGGTAGGACTGAATAGTTTAGGCCATTGGGCTAATGGAGTCAAAGAATATGGTTCAACTGGATTTTGTTTTTCAACAAAGGATGGCTTCACAGGGAAAGATAGATAAACAGGGAACAAATAGAGACTTGAAAAATGGAATGGACTCAAAAGGGATGAAGGGCAATTAAGAATCCTTCAACATATTTTAAGAGGAGGGAACTTGGATGATCATCAATAAAAAACAATTAAGGATTTTTTGCTAAATGAGCAAAATGAGTAAACTAGGAAACATGAGCAATTAAAAATTCACTCTTTATGCTTGTTTAGAAGAAAACATTTAGAACAAAAACGATTGAAGACAGATTGCACTTAAGCACTTTCTGAATTATTCTTTTTCATTTTAATATTCAGATATGAAACACAATTAATATAATAAACAATAAAACAATAACACATGAGATATAGATATTTATTTGTCTGGTGTTTGACACATGAATCCTGTGAAAAGTCATTTGCATTAATTCTTCATCCAGCCAACCATGCAAGATTTGTCTAACAACACTTTATTCCAAAGTAATCCGTTTTACAGCAATGTCTAAGAATCCACCCAAAATACTTCAAATAAAGAAGTATTTATACTAATTGTAAATTGAAATATCTTGAAAAAATATCAAGATTAGTTTCACAAATATCTTCAACTGTTTACATTAATAGAACTTAAATAAAGTAAATTCAAAGATAATGAATCTATTTGGCACTATTTCTATGGATTTATGGTTACAAATAAGGGAAAGTAGAATTTGGTAGAAACTCTTAGTTGATGATGAGGCATCCCAGTCACTAACTGCATCCTTCCTTTGTGCATTTTGCCCCAAATATTCTACAAAATTAGGGTCCAATTATACACTTGTATATCTTAATCCATGCTAGATATGTAAAAAGTGAAAGAGGTTTTTGTAGATAAGAATGTTTTTGAGATAAACCTCTTTCCGTCTCCCACAATTCAGCCCCAACTGTTCACAATATTCTCTGTAAAAAGATGTCAAAAACATGACTTTGCACAAACTAAAAACTAGGTTGTGAAGACATGCATTTATCTCCCATTTGGTAATACCTGTGTAAAAAGTGAGGGAGGTTTATGTAGATAAGCCTTTTAGAACAAAAACCTCCTCTAGTTTCTTAAAATACTTCTTGGATTAGCCACAACCATTTCTACAAAACTATGACTCAAACAGGAAATTTCTGAAGAATGTGTCATTTCTGCTCTGATTCCATCTTTTAACCTTGAATTCCTTTCAACTATTTTCACTTTTACTTTGGATAAACATCATTGTTGATGGTGAAAGTGTTTTCATCTTTGTTTAACCCTTAATGTCTTCATGTTTACTTTTACTTTTTACTGTTTACTTTTTACTTTTACCGCTATGTTTTTTCATCTGTTTTCACTTTGACATGAATTTGTATGCTATGCTTTGTAACTGTTTTCTTTGTTTTTTATCTTCATGCTAGCTCATTTACTTGACTTAGTCTTCAATTTGATACTCTTTAACCCTGATACACTTTGACTGTTCTTTACTGTGTCCTTTTACTTTCCATCTCTATTTGAATAGATTTTGATAACAATCTCAAAGTAAACATGTCTTTTGACTAGTATTAAGACTATTTATCCAAGGATGTGGTATTCTGATCACCTGTAAAACAAAACAAATCGTTAAGAAAGCATTGGTTTGCAGGGGAGGTCGAAAATGTTTCATTTGAGCTTGAAAGGTCTGTGGAGTGAGTCCAGAATGCTTTTCAGGAGGTAAACTATGCTCGAATCGGTTAACAGAGGCTTCAGGTGGCGCAGATGGGTTACATAAGTTTACATAGTAGAATGGGTGAAAGGCAAAAAAACCTGGTTTCCTGGGGTTTGAACTTTAACAAGCAAGCTTTCAAAATATGGTGCGAACTGAACAGTAGATGGTTTGTCGTGTAGCAGGTAGGTGGTAAGCGGGATCTATCTGATCGCTTTTAGAGGCTAAATGGTATTTGGGTTCATCAGCGCGACTCCATACGATGAGCGATGCGTGGCGATGGTACTGTACACGAAAACGCTTTGCAATCGCGCGCTAACGTGTGGTCATGAGGGGTTGTGCGATATGCATAACAACCATCGGATCTTGGAGACTTGATCGGACGACTATCAGGAATGCGAAGTGATGGGAGTTTAATGAGGGCAAGCCCAATATAATTAAGAGTTTTTAATCATATTGAGGGTGTCGGGATTGGTTGGAAAGGCTATTAATTAACTGTGAGGGTTAATTAATCCCATTTTAATGTGGTGGGGGGTAGAGTTCTTATTTAGTTACAAATTAACTAATTAATTCCCATTTTTTATGTATTATGGTTATATTTTGACCATCGGGGCGAGATATGTAATAATTTGGGATTTTACATAATATAATAATACGAGTGTGGGTAACTTTCTTTTATTTGGGAATTATATAATAAAACATTAATGGTTAATATGACCAAATGAATGGAAAAGCGCTAAGTCCAATGTTTTTTGAAAGTATTTCATCATATAACATATTGACTTAGGCTAAAGTGTATAAAAGGGTTTTTATGAAAATTTATTTCAATTTCCCTATGTAAAATAGGATTTTACTGAGGAAAAGTTTTATCAAAAGAATGAGTGATCTTATGGGGGGTAATGTTGATGAAAAGGACTTAAGTACTTTAGGCATTCCAAATTATTAGGCTGAGGGTCCGGTCCCTCTAAAAGTCAGAGAAATGCTTTGAGCCCCTCTAACTTTGTAAGTGTCTGTAGTACTTAGGGAAAATTAGTGCAACTTAAGGGGAAAATGGATAAGGAAATTAATTCATTTGACTTTGTTTCTTTGATGTGCTATCTCCAATGTGAGTTGTGCTTTGTCCAAGTGATGAAAGCAAAATATTTAAGCTTTAAACTCAACCATTCATCACATATTTATTCTGCAACCATCATCTACTTACGCTACTTACTTAACCTAGCATTTTTACTTCTTTATTAGGGTGCACCTAGACTATCAAACCCTTTTCAACTTTTCTTTTCTTTTACATATAGCAGTGTATCTAAGTCTACACTTATTACATCCAAGGGCTAGATTAAATTGTTGAGCTCCTTTTATTCACTCTACCTATTTAATTATCTACCAAGATTAAACTGTTTGGTCAGATTTTTATTCTCTATTTCTACAACATGAAATTAAAAATATGAAATAGTCAAGCTTAAATTATTTGACTATTCATGAATTGTGGCATAGGTGACAAGTTGCACACAGTTGTTTATTCTACAACAGTAAAAAAGTAGTGGCATTTAGACTTGCACACTTTCCTGGTCTTTTCTTTTTGTTGGGGTTCATTTTCTTTCATTTTTTGACCATCTTTATTCTTTTTACCCTTTGATTCTTTTTCTAGGGCATACCCTCTTTACATTTTTTTTTTTTGACAAATATGGAAAACATTTGCAGAAAGCAAAGTTATGTATATATTTCAGAAGCAACTAAGTCAATCATGACATATGGAACCTATTGGTATAGGAACCTATCAAGTGGATCATGGTAGATCCAGGTACTAAAACAACATGAGTGTTCGATGAAGAATGGAAGAAGTTGTATTGGAAGGCAAAGAGCACAATACGATTGTGTGTCTTAGATCCAGTATTGTTGAATGTATCAGGGGAAGCTACAATGTAGTATACTTAGGGGGGATCATATGGCGTACAGAGGGAGGTACCCAAGGGAATAATGTAATAATGGGATGGGCCATAGTAATAAATAAGGTGGTTAACCTCTATCATGAAAGGGACCACAAGTAGTTAGTAATAATGTAATAAGCCCATGGTATTCGATAGATGGCATTGAGGGAATCATCATAATGACCCATGGTATTGTATGTATGAGGCCTATATAGAGGCTAGAGACTCCCCATTGAGAAATGTCAAGGAATATTGTATGAACAGGCATATGGCTTGTGGAGTGTTCTCCTTCCTTAAGGAGTGAATGTATAGTGTCGCCCTACCTTAAGGGTTTGATCAATAAAGAAACATTTCTATCTATTCAGATATTGTTATTTCTTGGGTTTATTTCTTATTATTTATCATATATTTTCAGATCGGATCTATAACAAGTGGTATCAAAGCACTTTCTTGGGCAAAGCAGAGAATTTTTTTTTTTGCAGGAATTTTTTGGGGCGACGAGTTTGCAGATAAGATATATATTTTTTGGTACAAAATATACATAATATAATTGTATATATGGGTTCCTTGCAAAAAAATACCCAATTTGAAAAAACAATTCGTCGAATCGAAGTCCGGATAAGGGAGATATTGTTGATTTAAAAATTAGCTATGTTGCAGACATTTTTCAGGGCGGCGAGTTTGCAAATCAGATCTGTACACTCTAGTGCAAAATCTATAGAACCTAATTGTAGATCTGGGTTTCTAGCAAAAAAATACCGAATTTGAAAAAACAATCGGCTAAATAGGAGTCTGGATAAAGGAGATATCGTTGATTTAAATATCCGCTGTGTTGTAGACATTTTTCGGGGTAGCGAGTTTGAAAATAAGATCTGTACATTCTAGTGCAAAATCTATAGAATCTAATTGCAGATCTGTGTTTTTGGTGAAAAAATACCCAAGTTCAAAAAAAAAATCAGTCAAATCGAAGTTCGAATGAGGGAGATATCAATGATTTAAAATCAGCGCTTTTTTCATAATTTTTTTGTGACGGTGGGATAGTTGCAACGCAAATAAGAAATTCCAGTGCCTAGATCGGGATTTCTATTAGATGGGAAGATGCAGAATGGTTGTTTCATTTTCGAAAATAGGTCATAATAAGGATTTTGAAAAATATGACTAAATTGTGGCCGTTTCAAATTTTCGCCAAGCGATTTGTTTTCAAAAACTCTCTTCATGGCTTATAACAGTAAGTTTTTTACAGGAAAAAATGATGGGTCTTCTATTGAAAATTTTATAGCATGTCATAAGTTTGACTTCCCAAGGTGTTGGAAAGACAACACACGGTATTATTTGAAAGATGAGGCTGCTATATGGTGGAAATCACTTGGCAGTGAGATTCTGAAGTTATGTTGTGCTGACGAAATTGAAGAACTACTTTTGGACAAATGGTCTCATATAGAAAGGAGGAAAACAAAAACCTAGCAAAGATTTTATTTTTGTAGGAAAGAAGGAAAATATCGAGTCATAACTGGAATCACGTATAAGGAAAAGATCCTCTCCCTTATGGACGACCCTGCTTGCGCATCCTAGTGATCGGTCGATTGATGGGAATTTGGTGTGGTGTGAAGCAGGGTCAATGCCTGCTATATCCGAAATAATGCATCGGATGGATGCCCAGACATTGAGAGGAAAGGATGCTTCCAAAGGCGAAAGGTTGTGGCGCGATACCATCCGTAATCCATGGATATTCGATTGGTAAACTGTATCCAAGCCCTGTGGCTAGTCCGTGCTCCTTGGACTTGAAAGACTTAGCGAACAAATAAAGAGTTGAACAAATTTTTAAAATCTAATATTATTGTGATAAAATAAAATTTCAGTGAATGGATAACTCATTAAAATTTCATAGTAAATTAGTAATTCCTTAAAATTATCATATTTTTAATAATAGAAAAGTAAAAAATTAAAGAGTCGTTTAATTGAGGAACTAATCAAATAAAGAATAATTGACGACTTAATTCGTTTATATATATAATATTATATATATATATATGTGGAGGAAAACTTATTTCAGGTATGTATATATATATATAAATTATAAAAATGAGAGAAAAACTTATTTCCAAACATGTAGAATTTAATATTAAATATTAAATAAACCCTTGTATTGTTTATAATTGATCCTCGTAACCATAAAATAACCACTTTGACGTATTTCCTACTTGATAAAATCCACGTTGCCAAATTTCAGGTTTCCCCAATGTGAAAGAGGGCTTCAAAAAAGAATCTACTTGTTCGGCTAAGTAAAGTGTGATAATGATCCGTGGCATGGAGATTCCCCAACAATCTGTTTTCATATGTGGATGGATAAAAAAGGTGCCTAGTCTAACTAGGGGAGGATTCGTCTAGAAATTTATGGAAATTCTAATTATATTTAGAGAAAATTTGGCAAGGATTTTTGTAAATCTAAATTATAGTTTTAAAATTCAAAATTTTAAGTGTCCGAGACATTTTTGATGGCACTGAATCCATTTCCACTCTCAAAAACACTATTCAAACACTGCCTCTATAAAAAAATGTGAAATATTTTTGCCCAAATTCTGACCACTTTCAGCACCCCAGGCAATTCCTTCGCCTCGTTAGACGAATCATGAAAAAAATCCCACATAAACTTGCAAAATTTAATGGTTGGTCGATTAGGAGCTTAGGTTGAAAAAAAAGTAGCGCCATGATTTAATCTGAATAACCAAACTTTTGTGCCACTCTTATTCTCTTTATTCCGAAAGAGCAGCCATGTCATTCAAGTCTAGCTAGCGTGGAGCCCACCTCCTATCCTCTCCAACTTCTCTCTCCTCTAATATAAAGTGTCCATCTATGTGCAAACATCCCATACAAAGATTAAAGAAGGGAGCAAGATGGGTAACATGCTACAGCGAGGAGTTGTTCACCGTCATGGCCGTCAGATAAAGATCATGAAAGCCGACGGGTCGGTGATGAAGCTCCAGATCCCTGTTTCTATGAAGCAAATTGTCATCGACTATCCAAATCATGGGATATTTGAGGCACCCACTATGTTGGAAAACATAAATAATTCCAACCACCAACATTGAATGCAGGGTCTAGCTTCTTCTGGAGAATTCAACAAAAGTCTCAAAAGCTAGATAGCTTCCTGAAGAAGCCACCGATTCCAGAAACTTCTTCTCTGTATATAAAAAATCTCTCTAGCAATCAAATGATCAAGGGGGTTCTGTGTTTTGTGTTCATTTCTAAGTTTTGCTCTCTCTGATTTGGTATCAGAGCGAGGTGAGGTTGATTGCTGAGAGAAGGTTCCTGTTTGTGAGCAATCAGACCGAGAGTAAGAGATCGTTGCGTGAGAGATCAGTGCGTTGAGAGATGTGTGAGTTTTTTGATGTTGTAAAGTTGCAATGCGTACTATGTTGAAGGGCAATCTGGACGAAGGACTGTGTGTGAGTTTTTTGCTGTTGTAAAGTTGCAATATGTTGTTGTGTGGAAGGGCGATCTAGATGAAGGACCAAAGCTGGAGCTACTCTTTTAATGGGTTTGATGGGTTCGAATGCAAGAAATTCTCTACTACCATCCCTTGAGGTTTGCGGAATCCGGCAGTCACTGGTACACAAGTTTTTTGGGTAAGCAATGGTCCGAGGTGTTTCCGATTTAGCATATGAGGGTTTCTATTTGCTTTCATAGAGTTTCGAGTGCTCTGCTTCATGCTATTGTTTTTTTTATATTCGGCTACTTGGAGGGAAACGCTCTTCTAAAGCCTCACTAAACCCTTACAAAGCTTCTTCACAGACCTTCTACTCAGGTTGCGCTCTGGGCTACAGTGTTGTAGTTTTGTATTTCTAGCCGAGATCTTGGTAATTTCCTTGTCGGTAAATTATTGGTATTTTTAATCTCCTTTCTGGAAGTGAGACTTGTCAAGCAGCCTCGGCCCTTGTAGACATTCTGTATAAGTTATCTATTTTTTTTTCTAATGGACTTTGTATGGAAGCCGTGTACATTTTACAGCCTTAATCACAGTTTAAAAAAAAAAAAAAAGCAACCATATTATCGAATGATATTGGATAAAATTTTATGATTTATGCTTGAGGGTTTATATTTGTGAAAATTAGTAATTTTTTTTTGGTGATTGGTACGATGAAAATAAGTAACATGGCTAATGTATTGGAAGAATCTTATTTATCTGACTCTAACAAGTTAGACGGTGAAAATTATGCAAATTAGAAATTTAAGTTGCAGAATTTGATGGAAGGCAACAATACATGGGCGATTGTGTCTGGAGCTAAAGATAAGCCAGTGTCCGCTCAAGCCACGTATGCTGCAATTCAAGATTGGGAGCGACGGGAAAACAAAGAAAAGGTGCTTTTGTGAATGACGATTAAGGACAACATTATTCCACATATTAGAGAGTGCAAAACATCCAAGGAGACATGGGACACTCTCAAAAATTTATATGAGACGAAGACTACAAATTGAATATTGTATTTAAAGAGTAAGCTTCTTTCAATTAAGATGGAAGAAAATGAAAGTGTTGGTGATTTTATTTTTAGAATTAAAGATCTAAAGGATAAATTAGGTGACATTGGTGAATCAATATCTAGTACAGACTTGCTTACTATGACATTAAATGGAATGCTTGATGAATATCAAATGTTTATCACTGTTCTTTCAGCTAGAGAGAAGGCTCCTACTTTTGATGAGTTGGCAGGTATACTTATGTAGGAAGAAGAGCATAGAAGAAGCCTTAAACAGAAATCTCCCAATTCATATTTGGCATTGATGGCCAAAGGGAAGCAATCCTTCAAAGGCAAACAATGGGAGAAAAATAAAGGCAAAAAGCCACAGGTAAAATCATTTCAAGGTACATCATTACCAAGGACAAATGCCAAATCAAGTAGAGATGATGTGTGTTATTACTGTGGAAAACCTAGTCATTTTGCTAAAAATTGCATGAAAAGAAGGTGTGATCAATTTAAACAAAGAAGGCATTTAGGAAATTATGTTGATAGAGATGAAGCAATTAGTCATGACTTTAGCAATCTTAAATTGTTTATGTCTAATGCTGCTTTATCAGCAGAAACTAATGATGATAATGCTTGGTTTATAGATTCTGGTGCATCAATCCATATGTCATGCAAAAGAGATTGGTTTGATACTTATCATGAGATTAATAATGGTGGACACATCTATTTAGGAGATAATAGATCACATGAAATTAAAGGATATGGCGATATAAGTGTTATGATGCCTAATGGACAAGAAAAACAAATTCAAAATGTGATGTATGTTCCAGGATTAAAGAAGAACTTAATTTCAGTCTCTACTATCATAGATCAACATTTAAAAGTTGAATTTGTGAAATTACATTGTTTGGTAAAGGATGTGTAAGACAACTACAAGGTTGTTGCAAAAGGAATGAGAGTTGGAGGCTTATACAAGTTGGATGTAATGAAGAATGGGCATCAAACTTTGGCATCAACAGGCATGTCAACTATAGAACTTTGGCATCAAAGGTATGGACACTTAAATCATAATGACCTAATGTTACTACCAAAGAAATTGATGGTATAAGTTCTTCCAATTATTAAGGGTGAACACTTTGAATGTGAAGGTTGTGCACTAGGAAAACAACATAGGGAAGAATTTCCTTTGCATGAAAATAGAAGAAAACGTGAAATACTTGAACTAGTGCATACTGATGTATGTGGTCCAATGCAAACTAAGTCACTAGGTGGAGCATATTACTTTCTCATATTTATTGATGATAGCACTAGATACACCTGGGTTTACTTTATAAGAAACAAAAATGATGTGTTTGAATACTTTAAAGAATTCAAGAGTATGGTTGAAAATCAAATAGGAAAGAGCATTAAAATTCTTCGATCAGATAAAGGTGGTGAGTACACTTTAGGAGCTTTTATCAAATATTGCAAACAAAATGGAATTGTGCAACAATTTACAGTACCACATACACCTCAACAAAATGGAGTAGCTGAGAGAAAGAATAGAACATTAGTTGAATGTACTCGTAGTATGTTAAAAAGTAAAGGACTTTCTAATAGTTTTTGGGCTAAAGCCATTAATACAGCTGTATATCTTAAAAATAGAAGTCCTACTAAGTATCTTCAGCACAAGACACCATTTGAAGCATTTTATGGTTTTAAACCTAAAGTTAGTCATTTAAGGATATTTGGATGCAAGGCCTTTGCTCATATTCCTAAAGAGGATAGGAGAAAGTTAGATGCCAAAGCCATCAAATGTATTTTTATTGGATATTGCACTGATCAAAAAGCATATAAAATGTATGATCCAAGTACTAATAAAGTCTTTGCAAGTAGAGATGTTATATTTCATGAGCACGTAGATAAACAAATAAAAGAAGATGAACATAATTTATGGCAGTCCCCTTATGAAAGCTTTAAGGAAGAAGAAGAAGTTGTGGAATCAACTCAAGCTCAAGAACTCATGGATATTCCAAAAGACACATCAAGGAATCAAAGTCCACAAAGAAGTGATGTAGGTACTCCACAAAGAAGAAAAGGAGAAGGTACTCCACAAAGTAATGAACCTCTAAGAAGGTCAACACGATAGATTCAAGCCCCCATCAGGTATAAAGACTATGCTTTAATGTCTCAAGTAATGACTATTTTTGAGCCCTTAAATTATGAACAAGCCAAAAATCATAAAGAATGGATGGAAGTTATGAAAGAAGAATATGACTCTATAATGAAAAATGAAACTTGGGAATTAATAGAATTACCTGAAAATAAAGTCCCTATAGGATCAAAATGGTTGTACAAGACAAAATTTAATGCAGATGGTAGCATAGATAAGTATAAGGAAAGATTGGTTGCAAAAGGTTATTCAAAAAAAGAAGTTATAGATTATGAAGATACCTTTGCTCCGGTTGCAAAAATGAATACAATCAGAATAATGATAGCATTGGCAACTAAATATGATTGGAAGCTACAACAATTAGATTTAAAGTCACCTTTTCTAAATGGTGACTTAAAGAAGACATTTATCTTGTTCAACCAGAAGGATTTGTAAAGAAGGGTCAAGAACATCTTGTATGAAAGTTAAAAAAGGCCTTATATGGACTAAAACAGGCCCCCAGATATTGGTATGAGAAAATTGACAAATTCTTCTTTCAGCAAAGATTTAAAAAAAGTAAAAATGATCCTAATTTGTATGTCAAGACAGATAGAAATGGGAATATAGTATTAATCTCTATGTATGTTGATGAACTAATAATAATAGGGAGTGCTGATAAATTGATTATAGATATAAAAATGAAGTTACCACAGGAATTTGAGATGAAGGATCTTGGTGAGATGCACTATTTTCTGGGTCTTGAAGTATGGAGAGATGATTGAAGAACCTTAATCACAAAAAGAAAATATACAAATGAAGTGCTAAAAAGATTTCATATGAATGGATGTAAAGCAGTGAGTACTCCATTGGAACAAAATGTCAAATTAAGAAGTGATGATGGAACAAAAGAGGTGAATGGAACATTGTATTGACAATTAGTGGGAAGTCTGAATTATCTCACTACCATTAGACCAGACATTGCTTATGCAGTAAGCATACTAATTCAATTCATGGCTAAGCCTCATGAAAGCCATTGGATAGCTGCAAAAAGGGTCCTTCGATATTTAAAGGGAACTATCAATTTTGGTATTGAATATACTAATCCTTGTAACGTTGAATTGACAGGTCATTATGATTATGACTGGGCTAGAAATCCAGATGATAGGAAATCCACCACTGGATATGTCTTCAATATAGGATAGGGAGCTATATCATGGATCAGTGAGAAACCGACAACAATTTCCTTGTCATCAACTGAAGCAGAATATAAAGCACTATATAGTGGCGCCTGTGAAGCTATATGGCTCAGAAGAATACTTGAAGATGTTGGTGAAGGTCAACAAGAACCTACAATGATCAGATGTGATAATCAAAGCACCGTCAAACTGGGGAACAACCCTGTATATCATGCAAGGTCAAAACATATAGACACACAATATCATTTTGTAAGAGAAAAGGTCCAATCGAAAGAAATTTCTTTAATATACTGTAATACAAATAAGAATGTAGCTGACATATTCACTAAGCCTCTTGGGAAGGAAAAATTGGAGTTTTGTAGAAGTAAGTTATGTGTTGTAGAAAATCAAAATTATATTGTAAGCCTAGCTGAGACTTAGACCAGCAAGCATGTCAATTAAGAGTATTTTTACAATGTCTTATATATTGTGCTATAGTATATGGTTGGAATTAAGGGGGAGTGTTGGAAAACATAAATAATTCCTACCGCCAACATTGAATGCAGGATCTAGCTTCTTCTGGAGAATTCAGCAGAAGCCTCGAGAGCTAGATAGCTTCCTTAAGAAGCCACCAACTCCAGAAACGTCTTCTCTATATATAAAAACTCTCTCTGGAAATCAAATGATTAAGGGGGTTTTGTGTTTTGTGTTCATTTCTGAGTTTTGCGCTCTCTAATTTGGTCATCCACTTGGAATGAGCAGTTTCACTTGACCTCTTCTTGACAGCATGGAACTTACAGGTGGTCATATCTATTATCTCATTCCTCTCTCATTTCCGGAGGATCAACTCATCAATTACAATAACAATAGAGACCCCTTTGCAAAAGTTTCTTACGTGAGTTACAGGTTACAACCACCGCCTTATGCGGGAATAGCTACACATTCAACAAAACAAGAGGAAGAAGCAGATCTTGGGGTCAATAAGATTAATAGGTGCGGCTTGAGGGTTGTTTCTTCTTCTTACTCTTCCAATGGATCGACCATGCATACTGTGAAGCTTCAACTCAGAAAAGAAGAGGTCGTCTCCTTTCTTTTAACCAATAACCTACTCATCCAAAAAGTGGTGGTTGTAAATGTGTTAGAAAACTTGCACAGATGAATCTAGCTCGTAAAGGTTGAACACACAGCTTTGCAAAGAAAAAACACTAAAAGAAAATCGAAAGAACAAAAGAATGATTCATTAGAAAATAGGTTACAATGATCATGATATAGCATTATTGGGTGAAGATCCCAAGGTAATGCACCATAGGGGTGATCAATGAGAAGACTCAACACCTACAACAAGTTCCGGAGAGAACTAACGAGTTGTGGAGTGAAAGAAGGAGCAAATCAGGGAGTAAATCATGCAGAAAAACTAACCAATTGTGGGGTTAAAGAAGGAGCAAATCAGGGAGTAAATCCTGCAAAATAACTAACCAGTTGTGGAGTTAAAGAAGGAGCAAATCAAGGAGTAAATCATGCAGAAGGAATCTTGCATGTAGTCTCATTCTCTAACTAAGAGTTTGCATGTACGTGTGTAGTAGTTCCAACACCCCCCTAAACACCACTATAGGGAAAAATAGAAAATGGGCCCTAGAAACTAAGGCCAAAGGTCACCCAAAATACAGTGCAAATTGTACTAAAATTGAGGAAAGAGGGAAAACCTCGTGGGAAAAACCCCCCCTCAAAATACAATGTAATCAAAAGAAAAGAGGAAGAAAAGATAGTTGCTAAGCAACTGTGTCCTTCACTCCAAGACGATCGCGCAGAGAGTGAAACTTCTACTCAGTGAATGTCTTGGTGAAGATGTCTGCAATCTATTCTGCTGAAGGACAGAATTGCAAATCAATGACCTGATCATGTACTAAGTCTCTGACGTAGTGCATATGGATCTCTATGTGCTTCGTCCGCTGCTGCTGTACTAGATCCCTACAAAATTTGAGAGTGCTCTAGTTGTCACACCAGATGACAATGGGCTGGTGGAACTGGACGCCCAACTCAGTGAGAAAGTGTTGTAGCCACAGAGCCTGAATGGTGATGTTGACTACTCCTTTGTACTCAGTCTCAGATGAGGAGAGAGCAATAGCAGCTTGCTTCTTGTTTGACCAACAGATAGGACCAGATCCTAGACTGAGTGAATATCTAGAGGTGGACTTGCAATCAATGTTGTCTCCCGCCCAATCAGAATCTGTGACGCCAAGGAGATTTAATACAGTGCCTGCTGCATAGTGAACCCCGAAGGTGATGGTGCCCTGCACATATCGAAGGATAAGCTTGGCAGCATTCTAGTGTAGCTCATGCGGCTCTTGCATGTATTTGGAAACTGCCCCCACTGCAGATGAGAGATCTGATCTGGAGTGGGTGAGGTACAATAAGCTCCCCATTAGCTGTCGATAGAGAGTGTTGTCAACTAATGGAGTGTCACCTCCATCCTCAAGGCGGACCCCAAACAGAAAAGGAGTCGGTGCTGGCTTGCAGTCAGTCATGTGAAATCTCTTGAGGAGATCCCATGCATACTTAGCCTGAGAGAGTTTGATGCCTATGGCATCCTGGCTGATCTCAAGACCAAGAAAGAAGTGTAATGGTCCTATGTCTGTCATCAAGAACTTATCATGCAAGGCCCTCTTGATGCAGCAATGGTTGAAGCCAAGTTTCCGGTGATTAGGAGATCATCCACATACAAAACTAAGATAAGAAGAGAATCATGTATCCTGAGCATGTAAACGTTCGGGTCAAACTTACATCTTTCAAAGTTTTGTGATAAGAGAAAAGAATCCATCTTTGCATACCAAGCTCTCGGGGCCTGCTTAAGGCCGTAGAGAGATTTCTTCAGTCTACAGACCAAAGATGAATCCTGAATGAAACCATGTGGCTGCCCCATGTAGATCTCCTCAGATAGGTCTCCGTGAAGAAAGGCATTCTTCACATCCATCTAATGTACTTCCCACCCCTAGGCAGCCGTAATGGCAAGTGTAAGGCGTATGGAATCTATCTTTGCTACTGGAGCAAAGGTCTCGTCATAATCAATGCCATGCACTTGTTGGAAGCCTTTGGCTACTAGCCTTGCTTTCCGTCTGGTGATTTTCCCATCGGCGACACTCTTGGTCCTGTAGACCCATTTGCATTGGACAAGTTTCCTTCTTGAAGGAAGGGGGACTAGATCCCAGGTCTAGTTCTCGAGGAGGGAGTTATACTCCTCCTCCATGACGGACTCCCAAGATGGATACCCAGCAGCCTCAACATAAGACTGTGGATTAGAAGACTAAACCAAATGACAATGCCAGGATGGCGGTGGTTCAATGGTAGTGAGGGAAAGAGGAGGCTCAATAAACTCTAAGCTAGTCCTCTGCAGATCAAAATTATCCCCCACAAGACCATTTATAGCAGCTGGGTGGTCTTGTGCATATATCTCACATAAGCTCCTTGTTCTCTGATTTATGAAAAGGGAATTTGATTCACTGCTAGAAGCCCGATCTGGGGTTAGATGTGGATCATCATATGCATACACTGGATTTGTATCTGAAGACTCTGTCTTTGCATCGGCATGCTCTATATCTGCATCTGAATGTATTGATTCATCATCTCGAACATGAGGTAGATAAAAGGTCTCTGCATGTGGCAATTGCGGTGCATGCAAGAGACTTTCCTCAAATTTGACACTTCACTCAATGATGAGCTTGTCTGTAGAGGAAATCAGGAGTTGGTATCCCTTCACACCATTAGGTTATCCAACAAATATGCACTCAATGCTCTGTGGATCAAGAGCTTTCCTCTTTTCAGAGGGGATCCTGGCCCATGCTCGGGAGATGAAAACACGAAAATGGGTGACCTCTAGTTTAGTGCTTCTCCAAGCCTCAAAGGGGGTCTAATCCTTGATAGACCTATAAGGAGATCTGTTTTGGATGTAGTTAGCACAATTAAGTGCTTCAACCCATAGCTTATGAGGCAGTGACTTAGCATGCAACATGAAGGAAGCCATCTCTTTGAGAGATCGGTTCTTTCTCTCAACAACTCCATTCTGCTGTGGAGTGTATGGAACTGTGTACTGCAAATGTATGCCTGGTTGAAGGCAAAGGTTCCGAAGTGTTGTGTTAACATATTCCCCCCCATTGTTTGTACGAATGGCTTTGATCTTTCTCTCTGACTGTGTCTCAACTAGTGCTTTGAAATATTCAAAGTGCACAAAAACTGCAGATTTTTTCCTGAGAAGATACACCCAAGTATAACGTGAGAAATCATCAATAAATGTAAGCACATACCTTGCCTTGTTGATGGAAGGATTAGGAAAAGGCCC
This sequence comes from Pinus taeda, assembly GCA_000404065.3. NCBI lineage: Eukaryota > Viridiplantae > Streptophyta > Pinopsida > Pinales > Pinaceae > Pinus > Pinus taeda. The sequence goes on along the minus strand of APFE030564533.1, from coordinate 68,300 downwards.
CATGAGATCACTATGGATCACATCTAGAGGAGAGGATGCTCTGTGAGTCTTGCCAGTGTCAAACGTTTCTCTAGGATGTTTTCCAAGGACACACCCTTCACAAACTCCTTTGGAGAAATTGATATTTGGCAAGCCTTCCACCATCTCATGCTTGCTTAGCTGCTGCATATACCTGTAATTTAAGTGACCAAACCTCTCGTGCCAAAGCCTACTACTATCATCAGCATGTGTAAGCAATAAGGAGGATTCAAATTCAATAAATTTAGAAAATGTATACAGTCTGGCTCCATTGTTTACCTCGTCGGTTGCAATTTTGGAGCTGCTATGTAGGTCATGTATGTTCATTACATCTGGAGTGAATTCCACTCTCTTTCCGGTGCCAGAATGAGTGATCTGATAAACTGAAAGCAAGTTTACCGAAAGTTTTGGAACATGAAGCACATCTTCAAAGCTTCCGTGTAAAAGTTCCACTCTACCTTTTCCGGTGACCTCAATAGGTGAGTCATCTCCCATGAGGATGGGAGGTCCTTTGCATGCATCCAAAGATGAATAGACTTCCTTTGTAGCAGCCATATGATGTGATGCACCAGAATCTATAATCCATGCATCAGGGGAAGAATTAATTGCAACTAAAACATGAAATTTGTTACCTTTTCCGTGTGGCAGATCCTCAGTTTTCTTTTTGGCGCCCTAAGGGATGTGGTCCCCAAGGTTGTGCTTCTGAAAGATTTTTGCCATTTAGTCAATTTGTTTCTTCATGCAAGAGGATTCTGGATGGAATCCTCCTTGAAAGTAGGTGCATATGTTTCCTTTCTTCCCTTTCTCATTTCTCAAGCCGGAGGAGTCATTGAAGGGCTTGGTGTACCCTTCCTTCTCTCGAGGGAAATGCCCTTTCCCCTTGTCTTTTTGCTGCTGATTTTTTTGATTTGAATCAGATCTATGATTTTTATTGTGGCTGCCATCATGCACAGCAAGTGCATGTGCTTTTAGAGGTTTGATTTTCCCCATGCCAATGAGTTTATCTTGCTCAAAAGTAAGGGACTCCATGAACTCTTTAAGAGAAGGCATAGTGTAGGATTTACTTGTTGTGAGCCTTACTGAATGAAATGTAGACACAAAGACGGAGTATTCCAGTCCGAGCTTTGACATAATAGAGAGAACTTGGCGACTCCCCTCCTTGGATTTGTCAATTCCACCCCTTGAGTTGCAGCAATAGATCATTATATTTGGTGAAGAAGTCTTGAGTTCTGTCATAGTTTCGTGGATCCAATGACAACAGCTCCACTTCGAGCAGATGTCCTTTCATCTCATCCTGTTTCCTGTAGAGTTCTTCAACCTTTTTCCAAATCTCATTGGAAGTATTGCAGGCAGATAGATGAAACTGCAACTCTGGAGAGATGCATACGCATATGGATCCATGGGCCTCATCCATACGGTTGAGTTACTTGGATTTCTCTATGGCTGAAGTGGGTTCCACTTCTGCGGCCATGGTAATCCTATACAACCCTTTTTTACAAAGGTATTGAGCCATTTGGTCCTTCCATTCATGATAGTTGTACGGTGTTAGGATCGATGCTTTGGGAAACTCCATTTTTCTGTCAATCTTCGATCTCCAAGATGTAATACCTACAAAATAAAGCACTGGTGCACCTTTTATCTAGCAACCTATGGGCTCTGATACCATGTAAATGTGTTAGAAAACCTGCACAGATGAATCTAGCTAGTAAAGGTTGAACACACACCTTTGCAGAGCAAAAACACTAGAAGAAAATCGAAAGAACAAAAGAATGATTTATTAGAAAATAGGTTACAATGCTCATGATATAGCATTACTGGGTGAAGATCCCAAGGTAATGCACCATAGTGGTGATCAATGAGAAGACTTAACACCTACAACAAGTTCTGGAGAGAACTAGCCACTTGTGGAGTGAAAGAAAGTGCAAATCAGGGAGTAAATCATGCAGAAGAACTAACCAATTGTGGAGTTAAAGAAAGAGCAAAGCAGGGAGTAAAATCATGTAGAAGAACTAACCATATGCAGAGTTAAAGAAGGAGAAAATCAAGGAGTAAATCATGCAGAAGGAATCTTGCATGTAGTCCCATGCTCTAACTAAGGGTCCACATATAGGTGTGTAGTAGTTCCAATAGTGATGCCTACCACAATACAATGAGCTACAAGAAAATCGGCTTTGTCCCCATGGAAGCCAAGTGTCGAAACCATCGCTGAACTCCAAAACCCACTTTCAGATTCATAAAAATCTAGAGATCAATATCTTGCGCTGAAATTGGTTGCAGCTTAATTTGTACATAATTACTAAGCATTCTATCGCTGGAATGCTACACAATTTGTTTGCATTTATTCACCGAGGTTTGAAAGAGTGTTTGTATACAGCACTCATTTAAAACAACATTGTTTTGTCACACCACAATTCGAAATTTAGTCCGTCCTTACACATGTTGATGTAAAAAAAAATTGTAATTTTGTGGAATCCAACCCTTATTATTACTATTATTGTATGTATACCATCAAATCCATCTGAACCAAATCTTCACACATCACCATCACCATTGGACCACATCCTTAACTATGCTTCCAAATTTAATTGAAAGTATCGTACCATTTGTCCTCTCTTTAAATAGAGATTCGTTTTACAAATTTGTTCGGAAGATTTATTGCATTTATATTATTTATACAGGTATAAAAGAACATAGAGATTCGTTTACAAATTTGTACGTAAGAATTATTGCATTTATGTTATTTATATTACTTGGATATCCCTACAATACACATTTTCAGAAATATAATGCTTCTAGGGTCTGTCTTATTTTATTTGGGTACAAGGTAACCTTGACATCGCCATGACATATCATGAGATAGCCTCTTCTGTAACAAATTAATTACAGCAAAGATCAAAAGCAACTTAATCACACTGCGTTATTTCAACATTTTTCATTTGCCTACATGGATGAGCATATTGAAACCACGATTACTAGTAGGATACATATAATTGTCACATCCATCCACAGAGAGGGTTTCAGTATTCCACCGGAGTGGCAGGCAATGGCGAAAGTTCAGATGGCCAGTCTTCTTGGGTTCTGGTTCTTTGAATGCTTTCCACCTTCTCTTGAATATCTTTGGACCCTTAATTTTAACCACCATTCACATGGTTTGCATATAGAAATGTGAGAATATGTAAATTCTTGGTGAACGCCCATCCACGTCAACTGAAAAGAAAAAAGAAAAGTAGAGGAGTCTGGCGGTATAAGCGAAACGAACGGCGGTCCAAATGAGTCAGAAAGTTAAAAATGACACTTCTATTGTGAGGCAGATTACACTTTACGATGTAAATTGCATTGAGGCGTCGTTCAGATGAGATAATTAATCGCTGAAAGATGTTTAACTAATCAGGTGAGGACTCCACGTCACCAAAACCAGATTCTTGGCAGAATGAGTCCAATGAATTCAGAAATTCGGGAATTTGACTGGGCCTTCCAATTCGACTTGGATTAATTCAATTCGCTCTCGTGAATTCCTTGGTAATTCCGCCATGTCTATGTCGGTGTAGTCCTTTGTTCTTCCGTCTCCCAGAATCACAGCCATTTCTCATTGATATTTCACCATGTTCGTGTGGGTGTGTGTCGTATAGGGTGTAGTACTTTGTTGTTGTTCCTGCTACTAAAGTTGTTGCAAAGAAATATTTTCACCATGTTGGATTTGGTGTAGTCCCCTGCTGTTGGTTTTGCAACTAAAGGTGTTATTAGAGTAATATTATTACCATGTGTTTGTGGGTGTAATACTTTATTGTTATTTTGCTACTGAAATTGTTATTAAAGTTATTACTCTATTTGGTTGTAGCCTATTTTAAGGATATGCTCAGGTTAGAGTCTTCCACCATCGTTTTTATTGTGGTCAATATCACAATGATTTCACTTTATCAAATGATTAAGAATGAATAAAATAAGTTATTACAATGGTTTTACCGTATTATATAATTAGGAATGAATAAAATAAAGTAAAAAATTTAAATGAGTAACAATATTATTTTTTTGTTATTTTAAGAAACAATATCAATAAACTTATTAATATTCTTCATCAAATACCACCAAACTTGTTAAATGAATCTTTACCACTCACTTCTAAATCTATTATTTTTATTTAATGGTTTCATACTTGTAATCCATACACATAAAACAACATACTACCAAAATCATGATGTTGAAAGACTTAGGATACTAAAATTATGGTCCAAAAGTTACTAGTCTTGACTTAAGGATACTAAAACTATGATCATGAAAACTACCACCACTGTTGACTTTCATAGAATGACTCATTTACCATTCATTTACCAAGTCAAGGTTAACATAATATTCATCTTTAAACTTGATTTTAGAATAAGAAAGTCTTACAATGGTATATCCATTTACATTCAATTAAATTTTCTACTCCATTGTAATAATACCATTTTCTCTTATTATTGCAAAATGCACTTACCATGTCCATTGCTTATTTTACCAACATTTATTTCCAAACTACTTGAAAAAGTCTCACAACCTCTTTGTACACTCCAATATTTTATCCATCAACATTCTATCAAATATTTTGCATGCATCCTCCAAAGTAAACAACTTGCCATAGAATTTTTCTTAACATAGACAATAAATTTGAAGCACCAACAAATCTACCAAGTTAATTGGAAAAATAAAAATATGTCCAAAAACAAAATGAATTACAACATACCTATAGCAACACTATTTTCTATCCTAGAAAACCAAATCTAGAAAAATTCAGTCAGTACATATATTAATATTCAATATTCATAATCAAATCTGGCCCATATATTAATATTCAATATTCATAATCAAATCTTGCCCAGTTAACCAAATAGAGTATCCTAAACCTATTTAATATGCAATTCATAGGACAAAAGTATTTCAAGAATTTGGAGGTTCAAATGAAAAATATACTAACAAAATTAAAATATAATAACAAAATTAAGTCTAAAAGAACCGATAGGATTCATGGTGAAGATGTTATACCAAGATGTAAATGTTTTTGGAAGGAAAAGTAATTGTATTTTTGACTTATACATGTTTTTGTTTTTGTTTGTTTGTTTTTTTCAATTTTTTTTATGGATGTGAGTTTATTCAAAAGTATCCAAAGTACTAGTTGGATGCAAAATGTAAATTGGCATGCAATAAGTGACCATACATTTTAGTGAATCTATAAGAGAATAAGTCAAAGATACAATTAAAAAAATAGCTTTTTTATTTTCCTTTAAAAGTCATAATTGTTAGCTAATTATTTTATTATTTTTTATGAGAAAGATATATTAAATTTCAAAATTTCCCTCATATAAAACCATGGTCCCAAAACCACTGTTAATATTAACACAATGTCTTATTCACCAAAATTCCAAATGCCACTACTTTTAACTTTAATACAATAAAGCCACTATTATTATAATACAATAACTCATTTATCTAATAAAAATTAATTTAATATATATAAATATTTATTATTGTTGTTATTATTATAAAAAAATTAATATTACAATAAATTAATAAAATAAAAATAATGCATAATTTATAAGAGATGTAAATATAAATTTATATAATAATGCTAAGGGCCTTGCGATATTGCCTTGAGAGTGAATGGATATATTGTTAAATAAAATTTCATATAAAGAGTACAGGGAATTAAAAATTATAACGATGACTTTTAATAAAGTATATTGACCATTCGTTTTAACAAAAAAAAAGTCCACTATAATTGTTTCTTTCAATGTCGTAATTCAAACTTCATAACTATGCTCAGAACTAGTTTAATTTTAGCATAATGTGAAAGAGGGTTTTAATGAAAGATTCCTATGGTTTTTCACAATCTCTCTCAAACACTCATGCTTCGCGTTCACGTGAGGTTTGTGGGGGTGTATTAATTAAGAAAGTCTAAGCACAACAGCTACCTACATTGCTTGCTGGTCCACCACATTCTACGGGCCATACTTGAAAAGGTATTTGATGAATCAATTTATATATTGTAATGTTGTATAAAGCCCACGGGTTAAGGTTCCGTACAGCAGCAACCGCATTCTACTCAAATCAGCCTTTACGTCACCAAATGTTGTGCTTCAGTTTCTCAAAGCTTCCATGTAGCAGCCATGACATTCTACTCGTAGGTCAATGCTGGTGGGATCAATTACTCGTAGGTGTCAATTCAAAGAACAAGGATGCTGAATATAAAGACATAATTATATTATATGTGAGGAGATATTGATGTTTTTTTCTAAGGAAGTTTAATTTATTAATATGATACAAAAAAGATTACAGTGAGGCTCGGCGATAGAGGAACCAAGCCTCAATCATCACACAGTCATAATAATTGACTTTGAATGCCCCATCAGAGGGGAAACCAGTGCAAAAATAGCCCACACAAGGGTAACCAGTTTAATCATAACATTAGTGAGACAATTTAACCAGATCATAATTCCAACCTGAAGACACATAAAACTAAACAGTGACTGAACGGTCAACATGGCTAAACGTCCACCTGGCCTATTTGACACATGGCAATCAGTCTTCCGGCGTTGGTTCCTCTACAATCGGACACGCCCACTTGTCTGGGTTGTCTTCATCGTCCGACTCGCCACATCCATGCGCTTGTTGGCCTTCCTCCATGCTGCACGCACCTACACGCGGTCCTGACGTGTCTCCTTGGTGACTACCAGAAGCCTGCGTGTAATTGAGTTTGCCCTTCTCAACATGTTGACTGCCAACAACATCTTTGCCATGCATTCTGGTTCGACCTTCATCAGCTTCCCGATCATCAGTGTTGTCCCGACTCCTGCTGCTCGGACCTGCTCTGTTCACATCTTCAGTGTGATCATCGAAAGGATCAGGTAGCTCACTTTCTTCCGTGATGGTAATTGAGATGGTGACGACGATAACTGGACGATTCAGTGAGCTGTGGAATTGGAACTGCATGGTATGAGGAGCAGGGTGCGGAGGAAGGGGAAAGTTGCCAGTGTGAACTGCAGCCTCTCCATGACCTGAGCTATGGAGCCAGGCTCTGCCTCTGCCACTTCAAGTGTCTGGGTACCGCCCCGCGAAACTGAGCCGATTGGGATTATTGGCAGAGGAGGTAAGGGAAGCCGAATCAGGGCTAGGCATGGCAGGTGAACGAGTGTTGTTGCCTCGTGTGCCCCTTCTTCGACTACGCATACGATGGCGGACCATGGTGGGGAAGGGAACAAGGGGAGAATCAGCAAGGATTGTGGAGGAATTGACATAGGAGCTATGCGGGGAGGTTACAGAGGAGTTGAGGTCATGAGCAAGATTGTAGAGGTTTGATCCGAATGGAAAATGGCCCCTTGTATTGGTTATCTATGGTACTCATCCACCCATATTATTCATTGACCCATGGAATTTACCCATGGTATTGTAAAGGGCATTCGCCCGTGGTATTGTAAAATCCACCCATGGTATTCATTCACCCATGGAATTGACCTGTGGTGTTGTAACTGAAAAATACTATAAGTAACAAGTCACATTTTGTAAAAGGACAGATTGTCTGCCACAATGTAGCATTTACAGTTCAGAGGCATGTAGCCACACATCTCTTCTCAGAGATAAGCTACCATCGCCCTAGCTGGTTTATTTCTATTTCCGGTTGTAAGCATATTTCAGTATTTTCCATTACTGAAATGAAGTATTATTTCCGCTGCATCTTTGTGTATATGGTTATCTCTGTATTTTATTGCGTTCCTGTTTTGAGGCCCTAAACGACGTTTTTTGGGGAATCCGGGGGCAACATGGGTCCATGGAATGGACCGATGGACCGATGTTGCCCGTTCCAACAATGATAGTGCTCGAATAGATCTTTCTAATGAGCTATTGTACGAGTCAAACGGAGATCATATGCCAAAGTTACGACCCCGGGAAATTGATGTACCAATTTACCCAAAACGGGGCCCACAATTTGGCGTTTCATCTTCTAGGGTTAGGTTTTGGAATGTGAAGGGTTTT
>APFE030564533.1:43453-60258 GCA_000404065.3 Pinus taeda | reverse complement strand
CTGCTCCAGAATTAAAATGGACATAACTCGGCCAATATAACTCAGAATATTTATTATAACCTGTTTTTAGAAGCAGAAGGACCATTTTGCATCTTCCCGTGTGATGGAAATCCTTATCTGGACACTCTGAGATCTCAGATTCGCACTGCAACAGTTCTGCCGTCACAAAAATTCTGATAAAATAGCTGATTTTAAATCAGCGATATCTCCCACATCCAAACTCCGATTCGACCCATTTTTTTTTTTGAAATTGGGTGATTTTTCGAGAGGAATCCAGATCTGGTATTTGTTTTTGTAAATTTTGTACCAAATGTTTCAAATCTGATCTGGAAAGTCACCGCCCAAAAAAAAAAAATTCCTTCAAAAAAAATTGAGACTGAAATATGCATGAAACCCTCATTCCCATGGAATCGTAACCTGCTCCGATACCACTGATCCAGATCTTGGAGGAGAGACCCCCAAGATCTGAAAACTTGAATTTACCCATGGTATTGTAAATGGCATCTGCTCGTGGTATTGTAAAATCCACCCATGGTATTCATTCACCCATGGAATTGACCCATGGTATTGTAACTAGAAAAATACTATAAGTAACAAGTCACATTTTGTAAAAGGACAGATTGTCCGCCACAATGTAGCCTTTACAGTTCAGAGACATGTAGCCACACATCTCTTCTCAGAGATAAGCTATCATTGCCCTAGCTGGTTTATTTTCACTTGGGTTTTAATAAAAAGTTTCTTTGTGGTTTTTTTCATTGGGCATTCTCATATTTTTCTTCTGACAATTCAAGTTTTCAGATCTTGGGGGTCTCTACCCCAAGATCCATTTCAAGTTTTCAGATCTTGGGGTCTCTCCTCCCAAGATCCACTTCAATCTTTCAGATCTTGGGGGCCTCCCCTCAAGATCCGGATCAGTGGTATCAGTGGTATCACGTCTCCAATGGAAACCCACTCCGAATGCTGCTCCAGAATTAAAATGGACATAACTCGGCCAATATAACTCAGAATATTTATTATAACCTGTTTTTAGAAGCAGAAGGACCATTTTGCATCTTCCCATGTGTTGGAAATCCTTATCTGGGCACTCTGAGATCTCAGATTCGCACTGCAACAGTTTCGCCGTCACAAAAATTCTGATAAAATAGCTGATTTTAAATCATCGATATCTCCCACATCCGAACTCCGATTCGACCCATTTTTTTTTTGAAATTGGGTGATTTTTCGAGAGGATTTCAGATCTATAATTAGATTTTGCAGATCTTGCACCATGACGTCTAGATCTGTGCCGCAAACTCGCTGCCTTGAAAAATTATCTGCAACCCCACTGATTTTTAAATCAGTGATATCTCCTTCGTCCGGACTCCGATTTGACCGATTTTTTTTTTGAAATCGGCTATTTTTCCACAAAGAATACAGATCTGCAATCATATTTTTCAGATCTTGAACCAAAACGTACAGATCTGATCTGCAAACTCGCCGCCAAAAAAAAAAAAAAATTTCCTTCAAAAAAATTGAGACTGAAATATGCATGAAACCCTCATTGCCATGGAACCGTAACCTGCTCTGATACCACTGATCTGGATCTTGGGAGGAGGCCCCCAAGATCTAAAAGATTGAAATGGATCTTGGGAGGAGAGACCCCCAAGATCTGAAAACTTGAATTGCCAGAAGAAAAATAGGAAAATGCCCAATAAACAAAACCACAAAGAAACTTTTTATTAAAACCCAAGTGGAAATAAACCAACTAGGGAAATGGTAGCTTATCTCTGAGAAGAGATGTGGCGGCTACATGCCTTTGAACTGTAAAGGCTACATTGTGGCGGACAATCTGTCCTTTTCCAAAATGTGACTTGTTACTTATAGTATTTTTCCGTTACAATACCATGGGTCAATTCCATGGGTGAATGAATACCATGGGTGGATTTTACAATACCACAGGCGGATGCCATTTACAATACCATGGGTAAATTCCATGGGTCAATGAATAATATGGGTGGATGAGTACCATAGATAACCAATACAAGGGGCCATTTTCCATTCGGATCAAGGTTGGTGTGGGAATGGTGCAAGCCATTACCCAGATTGATACAGCGTAATAGCTAGCATCTGCGGCCAGTGATGATGCGCACATTTGGCACTCCCGCCTGCGGATGATAGACACAGTGAATCAGGGGGGGCCTAATAACACAAAAATTCGCAGGTTCCATTGTTATGTGGTCAGTGACTCTGCCTCGGCCTGTGCAGTCATTAAATGGCTCCTACGAGGTGCCATGAATGCCATTCAGGGTGGCATGGGGGAAGTTGCAGGGAGCCATGTGGCCACCTCATCCGTTGCCTTGCCATCTTGTCATATTAATTCTAGGGATGAACACCCGCATCCAGGTGCGTTTCTTCTTCCTGTACCATTTCAATCTGCACCAATTCATTGTATTCCTATATCTGAAGAGTAGTGGCCATAGAATTGAGTGTGCCTACATGAAAAGTCCTTCCGCTATCTACCCCAAGTTTAGCAAGAAGGTCTGCTACTTTATTCCCTTCCCTGCAAGAGTGTTTAAGATTTACAACTCTTTAGGTTGAGAGCCAGTTTTCAATGAGCTCAAGTCGCTATACCAGTCGCCAAATGCTTCCCACCTTGTATGAGGGTGTCCCTTGCAGGATCTGATTTACCATGTTGATGAGAATCTGGGAATCCCCTTCAATTATAAGTGGGAAGAAATCATGGAGCTGTGCAAGGAGAAGTCCCTGCCATAGCCCTTCTAATTCCGCCGAGTTATTTGTATCCCATCCAATTGAGCCTAAATAGGTTAGAAGCAGAACACCCTTGTGATCTCTGAAGACTCCTCCATATCCTTCTTTACCCGGATTACCTTTAGATGCCCCATCAAAGTTGAGTTGAATCATGTGTTGGGGTAGAGGGCTCCATCTGTTGTCTATCTTTCCTTGTGATGAAGTTTTGCCCTAATTTGCTTGTGTGCGATTCCATTGAAGGTCCTAGTTTGCCCAGATAGTTTGTTCCTGAGGAATGGCTGGATAATCTTCTTTTGACCAGGCTTGAAGCATCAAGGTTCCTTGAAGGTTTTGATTGGTATTATTCCATAGAACTTCTGAGGGGGAGGCTTGGTCCTTGAAGATGCGACGATTCCTCTCTTTCCATACATTCCACATGAGGGATCCTGGGATTAGTTTCCATAGAGTATTTAACAGTTTGCTTTTGTAAGGATTTTTTGCCCAAGAACGTAGAGTATTAGAGATATTCTCCTTACCTCATCCTTCTTTTTGACATCTAAAGCTTATTTTTTCCTAAAGTGCATTCGCTAGTGGGCAGGAATTGAATAGGTGCTCAATGGTTTCTTCTGCCTTTTTGCAGTTGGGACACATAGAACGCCCATGAAAGCTTCTTTTCCGTAGGTTGTCCCAAGTGAGAATTTTTTTTTTGCATAGTAGCCAGAGGAAATTGGATACTTTTGGCCAAATGGTGGGGGCCCAAACTTTGTTCCAAAATGGATCTTTGACTATGTGAGTTCTTATTGTCAAATTGTAAGCTTCTTGTGTAGAGAATGTTCCTTTTTCTTCATAACCCTATCTGATTTTATCCCTCTTATCAGAGTAGCAAATTTGCTTGTTTGAAAGCTCTATTTCCAGACAATCCTTGGTGAGCTGAGTGCCTTGCCTGATAATGTAATCCGAATTTATCCATTGACTGTATCCTTGAGCGTGGGTATGCATCCAGTATTGCTTTATCTTTGCCATCAGTTGGCCTTCCCAATCCTGTATGTGTTGAGGTTTAACAAGGTCTTTCAACTTAGGTCTTTGCTGGCATGAGTCTTCCCAAAACACGGCACTATTACCATTCATAATTTCCCAGAAGCTGTGCTTCTAAATTAAATCCTTATGTTGTTTAGCTGCATTCCAGATGATAGAACCTGATCCTACTTCTGTGATTCTGATTAAATCATCCTTTGGTTGGTTATTGGAATATTTCACTGTCCAAAGGTTAGCCCAGGGAGTATGTGGCTCCGAGATCCATTTCCACCAGATGCGAGCTCCCATGACCGCATTACTAAGGTGAGGATCATAAAGCCCAGTACCTCCATATATTTTTGGGAGGCACACTGTGTCCCATTTTACTAGAGCCCATTTTCTCTTTTGGCTTGTGTTTCTCCACAGGAAATTTCTTTGAAGATTTCATGATTTCTTTGAGGACCCATTTTGGCGCTACCATAACTCAGAAAAGGTAGAGCAGCATGGATTGCAGCACGACTTTGATTAGGACTATATGACTAGCCATGTTTAGTGCACAGTAAGTCCAAGAAGAGAGACGAGCTTCTAATTTTTCCAAAAATAATTTCCAGGATGAGTGCTTTAAAGCAAAGTTTGTCATGGGAGCTCCAAGGTATTTGGAGGGAAAAGCAACTATTGAAAAACCTAGGATTCGAGCAATAGATGCTTTGGTTCTAGCAGGGATGTGAAAGAAGAAGATCTGGGATTTGGTCTTGTTAATGCAAGCCCCAGAGGCATCCGAAAAGTCAGACAAAATGGTTTTTAATTTGAGAGCTTCCTGAACTGAGGGATGGCCAAACATCATATTATCATCCACAAATTGCTGGTGGGTGAAGATCGGGGAGTTGGGGAAAAATATACCTCTTAGATGTTGGGAATGAAGCGCTTCTTTAATACAACGTCCCAGTCCTTCCGCAATTAAAACAAAAATGAAAGGGGAGAGGGGATCACCTTGTCGGATGCCTCTAAAGGGGCGAAAGGGAGAGGAAGGGATCCCATTGATTAGAATGGAGAAGAAGGAGGAGGAAATAAGACTCATGACCCGTCTAACCGAGGGAGGAGAGAAGCCAAAGGCTATTAGCATTTTTGTGTATATAATTCCAGCTTAAGCTATCAAAAGCTTTAGAAAGATTGATTTTTAGGAGCATACCTGCCTTTTTGAATTGCTTCAATGAATGTATAATCTCGTGGGTGAGAATGATTCCGTCCGTGATTTGCCTTCCTTCCACATATCCTGATTGCTTGGGAGATATGAGGAGAGGGAGCAGAGGTTTTAGTCTAGAAGCAATTACTTTGGAGATGATTTTGTAAATGACATTACATAGAGCAATGGGCCTGAATTTGTCCGGAGTTTGCAAGTGATCTTCCTTGGGGATGAGGGTTAAAAAGGTTGCATTGAGAGAAGGAAGCAACCATTTATTAGTTCGGATTCCTCCACGACTTGCCATACCTCGTCTTTGATAAGATCCCAAAATCTGTGAAAGAAATTGGAAGTAAAACCATCGGGGCTAGGCGCTTTTCCTTCTTTGAGATGTTGCACAACATTCTCCACTTCCTATAAAGAGATAGGCCTGAGGAGGAGCTGATTGTGTTCCTCATTTATGATATTAGGGATATTCTTGGTTATTTTCTCAATAGCTTGCCATCTATCAATCTGAGGTTCCTGGTGTACCTTCTTGAAATGGGTAAGGAACTCTTGTTCAATATCCTCATGTTTTTCCAACCGATCCCCCTGCTGATTCTGAATATTGGTGATGTTGTTATGCATTCTTCTTTTGATAGTAGTGCAATGGAAGAACTTTGTGTTTCTTTCGCCCTCTTTGAGCCATCTGATTCTTGAATTTTGCTTTCAAAGAATTTCTTCTTGCTTGGCTCTTTCGGATAGTTGTAATTGAAGGTGTTTTTCCAGCTCTGAGGTTTCCTCAGACCGTCCTGCCATGATGATTCTCTACTATAGTCGTTGCATTTCTTGATCTAGACCACATTGTGCTTGGAAGATATTGCCAAAGGTATTTTGATTCCATTGTTTAATGTTGTTTTTGAGATTTTTGAGCTTTTGCTGGAACTGATAAATTTTGGTACATCCAAAGGTTTGAAATTTTTCGATACCGCCTGAATCAGATTGTTGAAATCTGGGTGCAGCATCCAGAAAGACTCGAAGCGGAAAGGCCTGCGAGTGGCATTACCTAGCCTTTGCATTGAAGCGCGATAGGCCAATGATCTGAACCTGTGATTGGTAAGATCGATGCTGTGAAATCCCCACCTATGTGGATTGCATTATTCAAAAGCAAGAACCGATCCAATCTTGAAGCAATTTGATGTGCTCCTGTTTGTTTGTTATTCCAAGTATATACACCATTGTTGGATGCCATATCTATGAGACAATTATCTTGAATGAAATTTTTGAAGTGCATGCTTTCAATGTCCAATCTGGCCCTGCCCCCTCTTTTTTCCTCCAACCTTGTTATCATATTAAAGTCTCCTCCTGTGATACAGATTGGATACGTTCTTTCCGATTTGATCAAAGCTAATGTGTTCAGTATGTCAATCTTGCCAATTGCTTCCTGGGGGAAGTAGACATTAGTTAGATGACCATGTACATTTGTCCCTGTAATATGAAAGGTAGCTTGTATAAAATGCTTACTCGCATGAATATTATCAAGCGTGATAGCTCGTTCATCCTAGATTATGGCCAGTCCTCCTGAAGCACCAAAAGTCTCCACTGCTACTGCTTCGCTGCATGGCCACGCTTTTGCAAGTGTCTGGTCCAGTATTGTAGAGTTACATTTGGTTTCTTGTATGAAATTTTTTTGGAGTTTCTCTATTTGAATCGTGTTTTTTATCAGTCTGTATTTTCCAGTGTTGTTTAGCCCTCTAATATTCCATGAGATAAGCTTCATGGTGCACTGCTAGGTAGGGGGTTGTAATACTTTGTAAGCTTGGAATACCTTCCTGATTCTACCAGCATTTCTCCAATGCAGATGGTTCTCTGTAGATTGGTTTTCCTGCCTCTTTTTTTATTGTCTTTAGTAGTATTTTTTCCATCCCATTGACTCCCACGCTAGATGCCTAAAGATCTTTGCTACTGTGCTTTGGAGAGGATGACTTCTAAGCTTTCAAGTTGCCTTTCTGGGATTTTGTCATATTCCTTTTTCTTACAAGCTGGCTCTAATCCTAATATATCCAGATCTCCAATGTCGAAGCTCTTCGGCTTCTCTTCCATGTGCTGGATTCCACTTCTTTCTGCTAATGTTTCTTCTACAGTGATGATTTCCTGTTGCATATTGTCAACCTCCATACCTTGAGTATTCCATTTCAGTGCGAGACTAGGGGCAGCCGAGGTATGGTCTGTGGATTGTACAGATTTTTGGGTAATCTTAGAGCTTGAAGGGGTGGAGAGAGGAGTCATATTAGGGATATCCTTCGATTGGTCAGGGATTTCATAGGTGTTCTGTTCTGTCTGATTTAGGATCTCAAAGTTGTTGCTTGTGGAAGGTATTGATGTATTAGCTACAGGATTTTTAAGGCCAGCTGAGGGTTTCTTGTGATTCTTTTTATGGTTGGTGACCTTGGTAAAGCCATCTGAATCTGATTTTTCTGTATTGGAGGGGTTCGAGGCTTTCAGGTTTGAAGGGAAGTCTCGGAAGAGATGACCGAGGGCATGGAATTTCCTGCAACTGAATGGTACATGCTCATAATCTATTGATTGTATCCATTCAAAATCATCATGGTAAAGACTTACTGCATCCGGGATAGCTTTGCTGAGATGCATGTAGACACAAATTTGAGCATAGGAGGTGTATCGCCTAAGTTCGTCTCCTCTGCAATTTTAATGAACTCCCCTAAGCCATTCCCGATATCTTGCAGCGAGTCCTCATCCCAGTACTCTAGAGGAATGGAATAAAGGTGAATCCACACTAGTGCCCAGCTCAAATCCTCTTTGTCAGGATTGAATCATTCTATCCAATCTCTTAGATATAAACCCACTGCATTGAAAAAATATGGTCCTCCATTGAGGACTCTGTTTCGGTCTTTGATACAGTTGAAAATCGCTGTAAAGAAGCCTTTAGGCTCCAGCTGTAGGCTAACGTGCCCCTTTGGTTTCCATTTAGCTGCTATCCATCCATGCAATGATTTCTTCGTGGGCTAGAAGCCTATAAATTTTCCAATCAGCGCATGATCCTTCATGTACCGGATTTGATTATTGATCTAATGACTTGGGAGCTCAATCTTTGGTCTTTCAGCCGCTACGGGCTTGCATGTGGCCGACGTCACCCTGGGTGCTTCATTCTTGTTCGTGTTGTCGAGCAAAGTGTTTGGAACTGGTTTAGCATTGTCCTGGTGTTTTCTCCTGACATCTTCAGCGATAATGGGGGGAGGCACCCTATCCTCCCCCTGAGGGGAATCCATTGCTTGTGAACTGTGCCTTTGTCGCATAGCGTTGTGTCCTTAGTGCTGATCGGAAACAAGAAAATGTGGTCTGTGTAGGTCTGTCGTTCGCAGGTCTAACTCAAACCCTAGTCGTCCATCGTTGTAGACAAAAATGAGGAGATATTGATGTTTAATGAACTACAAGAAAATAATTAGTTGGGATATTTTTTTATCAGTCGTACGATGGGAAAAATTTTGAACCGATATAAAAAAATTGTAATAAAAATAGAATAAATTTTAGATGATCATAAAAAAATAATGAACAGATACAAACATAACTGAAAATATAGAATTTATTAAGGAAAAGATGAAGTTTTTTTTTTTCTCTAGAAAAAAAAAGATATGACATTCTACTCAAATCGACTCTCAAGTCACCTAACATTTGGAATCCAAACATTTTGAATGAACGTGTTTGTAGACTCTTTATAAAGATTTTTAATGCTAATGTTTATACACAACGTAATGTATTGAAAATATGTATGTCTACTATCATTAGTAGCTACATGACCATTACAAGGGAGTGATTTGATCAATATGAATATCTCTATTCAAAATTGATTTTAAGGCCCATTTATTAATATCAAAATGATCAAATAAATGATAGCTATGTTTACCTAATAAGATGATTGTGGTTTAGAGTAACACTTATCTAAGAATCTCTGAGAACTTTTCCTTAGGACACAAGAAATGGTACAGTGGTTGTGGTCGATAATATTATCTTCCAAAAACTTAATTTGGACGCAAGCAATATTGTTTCTTGTAGTACAAAGTGGTCAGACTTAACTGATTGGAGCCTATTTCAACCTCGTTTGCAATCATTTGTGGTTTTTAATTTCGATGGGTCCTCATAAGGAAACTTAGGAGCAATAAGAATAGGAGGATTACTTCAGGATGCAAATTCAACTCCTCTTCGCTTCTTTGCCTTTTCTTGTGGCAATACAACAAACAACCTCGCTATGTTTTGGGCATTAGAAAAAGGACTCCAAATCGCTCAGAGGGAAGGTATTAGGTTGTTGCAAATCCAGGGGGATTCCCAAATTGCAATTCATATGGTGCAAAAATTACTCTTAGGTCACCCTCCAGAGAAACTCATCACTAGTTGGCACCTCCAAGAAGTAGCACGCCATATCCAAGAGTCTTGGAATCATTCGATAATGTTATCCAATTGCACACTAAGAGGGAAGGAAATAAAGTTGTGGATAGTTTTGCCAAATGGGGTAGTAATGAATGAGATGTTGTAGTGGACAAATATTGGAGGACATGGGTGAAACATGATATTCTCCCAGAGATGTCTAAGTGGGTGGAATATGGTAAACAATAGACGGTAGAACTAATCCCCAATGGGGGTGTCCTGCTGGAAAATGGTCATTGGTTCTTGGTTCCCCAACAAGAGGGTATTGTCTCAGTAAATAATTGAGATGCACAACATCTACTTGGCCCAGCTAGAGGCAGGCCTCAAAGGCAGTGCCCTAGCTGCCACCTAGCGATATCTACTCCACGTGTGGTAACTTCTCAATCTTTGTAAGGTATTCATTTGGAGGACGAGGTGGCACATTAAATTCATATGGGTGAAGAGGAAGCATGCTTGTTTGTAGGTTAACCGTGAGATGATCTAGTGTTTTGGCGTAAGAAAGGTAGGTACCATATTTGTGGGGGTGGATACGAAAGGGAATTGGTATGACATGAGATCACCTCCTATTTATGACCTCACCTCTTGGTATTTTCTTGGGCTACTAGATTTCTAGGAGAGTCTCAACACTTGGCACCTACTAGGTTCTTGTTTTTACCCTTGGCTCTAGGCGAATAATTGGTCTAACAAGCGTGTCAAATTATATATTAGTAGTGTGCATGAACAAAGGTGGTGAATGCTTCATTAGCCTATAGGGTGGCGATTGAGGCTTTACATCTTTGTGCACTAAGGGTACACCTTGCAGCGCAACTCTCTAAGCATTATCTTCCGAGTTTCTTTTGTGAATTATCTACTAGGAATTTTAATCTTCATCTCTTCTTCGTCCATATTTGTTGTTACTTCATCCATCTTTGTTGCTGATCAATCCATCTTTCTTGTTGCTCAGCCTCTCTACTTTTTGGGTCATCTGATTTACCCTTCTTTGTTAATGTTAGTGGTATATATTGTTCTGCATCAGATTAAATGGTGTCATTTATCACTAAATTTAGTTCTGCCTTTGTTGCAATTGTGTTGTATGGAACAATTGACGTCGGTTAATGGGCCACTACTCCATCATATTTCCTTCAATTGTTTCATAGTTAAGGGTTACAAATGTCAGGCTTTGTGCAAATGTTTTTTATGTGTTTTCTCCATAAAAATTCCTCAGGGCCATCGTTTGAGATTGTCGTCGTCGTATCCTCTGTGAATATCCAATCCTTGAGTTGTCTCGTATTTCCTTTAACTACCCATTGTTGGTGGCAGGTGTCTGGTATAGCGGTTCCCTATCAATTTGGTTTTGACCTCATTCTCCGTCAAACTTCTTGGACGACTCAGGTGGTTAATACTAGGTTTTCTAGCCCTAAATGGTTTGATGTTATACAAAAACATTGTCTCTCCCTCTGTTTTTGCATCGACAACATTCACTTAAGTACTCTTGTTTATCAGCATGGCTTTAGTGACAAGTCTTGTTTCATCCTTTTTGCTCTGCCTAGTCTTACTCATATTCTATCCAATATAATTCATTTTATCTCATCCAAAATTGTTAGGGCAAAGAATCTTGATCCATTTCACACAATAATGGACCCTCATCAATGTTTAACCAGCCGAAGAGGAGGATCACATGCAGAGTCTTCTTCTGGACATCGCAGATTCTTAAGCTGGGAGTCTATAGTAAATTTCTTCGATGTTGTTCCTTTTGAGGCTTGTAAGGAAATTCAAACTCTAAAAGCCAAAGAGTTCGGAGACTGCATGTATTTTTCTAATTTTTAGGTCAGTACTGGGAGCACCAAATGGGTGCCCTATCCTAGAAACCTCTTGAAGAGGAGTTTATACTTCATGAACTCCATATACACACATAAATAGATAGAGACTCTCTTGAACCTGGTTATCCGAGAAAAACAGGTTGACAGTTATAATCTCTTTGTGGGTCAAGAGGAATTGAAACGGATTCATAGGGACCTTTGTTATGACATGGAAGAGATCATGATTCATTTGAGCAAGATAGAACGTTCTATTGTCTCAGATTCTGATACATATTCAAATGCTCCCCCATATGGTGAAGTGGTTATTAATGCTCAACCAATGAACATGGTTACATCAGACTCTTCCCCAGACCAGCCAATGATTGTCTTGGATGACTAAGTTTCTTTCAATGTCCTTCTGGTTTTTAGGTTTGTTACATATGGTTATTCCTATGTTTTGGATGCCCTTATTTTTGTTTGGCATTGGCAAGTCGCTTAGTAGGCATTGCCAAAAATTTCCTCTCTTCCTACTATCTTTGTTTTGTATGGTAGCAATAGCCTCACAATAGAATCTCTTCATTAGTTTTCTAATGTTGCTAAGTTAATATCTCTCTAGTGGTGTTTTTTGTATTGAATTGACTCTAATCCTCTGACCAAAATAGTATTGAGAGAAACACGTTGATCATACGTTCTTTTGATTTTTAAATATAATATGAAAACTATGTTCAATTATTAAAAAAAACAAACACTCATTCCACTAGGAGAGTAAACATGGCACTCTAGGTGTGCACTCTAACTCGCAAATTATGTTTAATGGAAGTACAAGAGTATGCATTTGAAATTTATGTGCAGAACTTTCTCTATAGATCAGCTAGCTCCGATACCATGTAGAAATTCTGCAAATTCTCTACAAATCTACCTCTGAGATCTATGTAGAAAATTTGACTGTAGATTAAGTCGATAATGCAATATACCAAAGAAAAATACTATAATCTACTTATACTATCAAACTTGTGGAAGCTTAAATATCGAGCTGAATCAGAGCTGAACACAGACAAACAAGGCTTCTCACAAACCTTCTCCTCTTCCCTCCAAGTAGGCAAACAAGGCTTCTCACAAACCTTCTCCTCTTCCCTCCAAGCCTCCTATTTCCTTGCGATGTTTCTCCTAGGTGATCCTACTATTACCAAGTGTAACACTGATCACTCACACTAATCTCACACCATGTAAAACTGCACAATCATGAAGGAACCTTATTCCTTCTGCATGGATGAGTTTCCTTTATAGGAAAAGTCATGCAACTGATAGTAACCTATCCTTGACATTTAGCTCAACTCGGTCTTTCTCTGAATAGACATGCTTGAGATTCTGATGAGAGAATTTTCAGTTATCTGGAGTACACTAGTTGGATTCATGCATGCATTAACTAACTGAACTCACAATTAGTTCCTCAAACAGTTTGGAACTAATTTAACTGGACTTAACTCAGTAAACTAAGCTAACTAATTACAACTCAAATATAACTCAATCTTATCTCCTTAATTAATGGATAATCTCCTTAATTTAAGGGATAATTGTTGCATGACTTCATAAAGACTTCTAGCTTGAATTTCTCCAACCAATTAATCCATAATGAATTAATTAATTCTTTTTCAAGTAGCTGGTGAGACTAAATTCGAGTTTAATTCACAATTTCAATTCAAGGAAAAATTAAAATTGGAATATTCTAGATTCTATTTTTATCATTTCTTGTTGCTATTTTCAACACTCTCTCTCAACAAGAAAGTAATTCAACTCGATCCCGATCCTGAACCTTTGGAATGTTATGCATGCAACACTTCTCTCTAGTGTTGTTGCTCCAAAAACTCTAGAAACAAGAAAAACATCCAACCTGAATTAGTACAATGCCTCTGTCATTAAAGTCTCTGACTGCTATTGCCTCTGTCAACTGAAAACTCTGCGCTTCTTCTGACTCAACCTTTTTGCACTGTTGTCAATCCTTCTCTGCACTCTTTAGTATCTGATTTCTCTAGCCTCGTCACTTTGATCTTTGAGTGCATCAATCCCACTGCCCGCTACTATGTACTTTGGGCTCCCGTAGCAAAGTACGATCCATGAGATAAAACCTCTCAATGACCCTGCCCAATTTCAGCCTTCTTGGGACTATCACTTTACATCACCCCACCTCACACCTGGAGGTATGGCTGCATGTGATCCCTTTACTGACTTGGCTCAAAATTTCTCCCTACTAGAGGTCTCTACATGATTGGATGCCTCCACTCGGTCTTCTCTCAACATCTCCAATTGTGGCTCCTTCATAATTGTTTGAGACTTCTTCTAGCACTGCATGTTGAGAGGTAATTTACTCTCCTTGTCAACCACCAAGTCTCTAAGATTTTCCTTGCTCCTCAAGGCTTTGCATGCATCTTGAACCTTAAGAGCATACAGGTTCTTGACTTGTGAACCGATTTGTTTCACTTGTCTTGTGGTGATGTGTCTAAGGAAAAACTTTCCCTTACTGAAGACAACATCATAGCATTTGTCCTACAACATCGTGTTCGATACCAAATTCTTCTTCAGTCCAGGCACATTCTTCACATCTGTTAAGGTAATAGGAGCTCCATGCTCCCTTTGAAAAGCAATCGTGCCCACTCTTGAAACACTATACCTTTCGTTGTCACCCATCTCTATGCACATCTTGAGGTCTTTCTCCTCCAAGGTACTGAATAAACTTTTATCGCTGGTAATGTGGAATGAGGCTCCACTGTCAAGAAACCAACCACAACCCATCATTGATGACACCATGCATGCGATCAGGGTGAAGTCCATTTCGAACTGAGAGGCTAATGCCTCACCTTTCAATCCTTCCGAGGATTCCTTCTTGGACTTCTTCGATCGGCAATTAGTCACATAATGACCCATCTCGTGACAATTAAATCATCTCACTTTAGACTTGTCAACCTTCTTCCCTCCATGAGAAGAATTTGTTTCGGAATGGGATGCCTTCCCCTTCCCTTTCCTTGCCTTACTTGCTAAGGCCAGATTTTCTTCATCATCCTTGGATGAAGAACCATCTCATGTGCTCCTCTTGATCTCCTCCTGCATGAGATCTGCCCACAATCGTTCCCAATCCGACAGTTTCTCCCTTCCATTCACAGAGTCTTGGTAGCTATTCCAACTCTTTGGAAAGCCAAGGAGAGCGAGGCTCACCATATCATCATCAGCAGTAGTTATTCCCACACTGCTAAGCTCATCTCTACAAGTGGTGAGCTTGTTTAGATATGTGGAAATAGTATCGCAGTTCTCCATCTTGATTCCTCAAAGCTTATCCTTGAGCACCAATTTCCTTTGGTTGCTACTATTCTGGTAGAGGTCCTTCAATGTCTTCCACATTGAATATGGAGTATCCTTCCCATGGAAACTCGAGACAATATGGTCTCAAACTCCCTCAAGGATAATTCGTCTCGCCTTTGCCACATACTTCTTCCATTCAACCAACTCTTGTGCATTAGTTGAGCCTGGCTTTGGGATTTCTTTACCAATGAAATCCTTCAAGCTGTTGTCTTCTAATACAACCTCCATGCGATCTTTCCATGCTATGTAATTTGAGTTTCCTTCCAAGGCATACTCGAGTCTCAAGACATAAATTGCCATTGACCAACCTTGAAGTATGAGATGAATTCGATTTGCACCTGCAACCCCGAACTTCAAACTTTGAAATCTCTTCTCAGTATACTGTTCATAGCTCTGATAACCTTTGCTCTGGTAGCATGTAGAAATTTCTCTATAGATCAGTTAGCTCTGATACCATGTATAAATTCTGCAAATTCTCTACAAATCTACCTCTGAGATCTATGTAGAAAATCTGCCTGTAGATTAACTCGATAATGCAATATACCAAAGAAAAATACTCTAATCTACTTCTACTATCAAACTTGTGGAAGCTTAAAGATTGAGTTGAATTAGAGCTGAATACATATAACCAGAAGAAGAAGAATCAATGCACATGAAACACAAAAAATACTTAGGGGAAAGCCTCAACTAAAATACCCCACTATCTATATTATCATACAAGGTGGAAATACATTAGAATAATACAAAGCCTTAGCTCTCATAGCTAACCAGCTCTCAGTACAATCCTCCTAGGTTCTCACAGGCAAACAAGGCTTCTCACAAACCTTCTCCTATGCCCTCCAAGCCTCCTATTTCCTTGCGTTGTTTCTCCTAGGTGATCCTATTATTACCAAGTGTAACACTGATCAATCACACTGATCTCACACCCTGTAACATTGCGCAATCCTCAAGGAACCTTATTCCTTCTGCATGGATGAGTTCCCTTTATAGGAAAAACTCATGCAACTGATAGTAACCTATCCTTGATATTTAGCTCAACTGGGTCTTTCTCTGAATAGACATGCATGATTTTCTGATGAGAGAATCTTCAGTGATTTGGAGTACACTAGTTGGATGCATGCATGCATTAACTGGCTGAACTCATGATTAGTTCCTCAAACAGTTTGGAACTAATTTAACTAAACTTAACTCAGTAAACTGAGCTAACTAATTACAACTCAAATATAACTCAATCTTATCTCCTTAATTAATGGATAATCTCCTTAATTTAAGGGATAATTGTTGCATGACTTCAGAAAGACTTCTAGCTTGAATTTTTCCAACTAATTAATCCATAATGAATTAATTAATTATTTTTCAAGTAGCTAATGAGACTAAATTCAATTTTAATTCAAGGACAAATTAAAATTGGAATATTCTGGATTCTATTTTTATCATTTCTTGTTGCTATTTTCAACATTATGGACTAGATATTTTTACAAACACTCTAAAATGATAATGGATGGATGTATACCTCATAAGAATATGCTTGTATTGTAGAATGGACGGTTTAAATGGTCACACCCACATGACATGCCATATTTTCAAGTTTATTTCATTACATATATTTCTATGCATTCACAATTATGATAAGTTGTATATCTCTGACTAATATATTATTCACTAATTAACCCTTTTATTATATATTAGGTGAAAGTGTTTGATTCTATCCAATATCCATTATTTTAGCTATTGGTATGTTACAAGGGTGTAGGAATAGGCAATCTCCCACTTGGAGACTGATTGTAGCAACTCCACCGCTGCTCCATTTGCTGGACAATGACTCCTCTTTGGACCTGGCTGTTTCTCATCTTCATCGTCATCCTTGAAGACCAACTGAAACTGAGCATATTCTCAGTTTCTCCCTGGTTACAACTTTTGTTAGCATATCTGCAGGATTCTGGCTAGTGTGTATCTTTTCCAGCTTCAACTGTCCATCTTCCAAAACTGATCGTATGAAATGGTACTTGAGCTGTATGTGTTTAGTCCTGGAATGAAATGCTGAGTTCTTTGCAAGATGAATGGCACTTTGGCTATCACTGTATAACGTGCCCTTATCATGCTCCTTACCCAATTCACCCATAAACCTTTGCAACCAGATCATTTCTTTACTAGCCTCTGTAGCAGCAACATACTCTGCTTCTGTTGTTGAAAGTGCAACAACACTTTGGATTTTTGAAACCCAACTGACAGCTGTTCCACCAACAGTGAATACATATCCTGTAGTGCTTCTCCTGTTATCCCTGTCACCTGCCATATCTGCATCAACATATCCCTGTAGAGAAATGTTT
>APFE030564533.1:0-36846 GCA_000404065.3 Pinus taeda | reverse complement strand
AACTGGGGTCCAAAGTGGCGGTACTTTTGAATATAGAAGATAATCAGGCTCCACACCCAACAAATTTAAGGGATAATTGTTGCATGACTTCAGAAAGACTTCTAGCTTGAATTTTTCCAACTAATTAATCCATAATGAATTAATTAATTATTTTTCAAGTAGCTAATGAGACTAAATTCAATTTTAATTCAAGGACAAATTAAAATTGGAATATTCTGGATTCTATTTTTATCATTTCTTGTTGCTATTTTCAACATTATGGACTAGATATTTTTACAAACACTCTAAAATGATAATGGATGGATGTATACCTCATAAGAATATGCTTGTATTGTAGAATGGACGGTTTAAATGGTCACACCCACATGACATGCCATATTTTCAAGTTTATTTCATTACATATATTTCTATGCATTCACAATTATGATAAGTTGTATATCTCTGACTAATATATTATTCACTAATTAACCCTTTTATTATATATTAGGTGAAAGTGTTTGATTCTATCCAATATCCATTATTTTAGCTATTGGTATGTTACAAGGGTGTAGGAATACATAGTTATGAGAGAACACAATATCACATGAATTATTGGCTAATTAATATGCAGATCATTCATGACTACTCAAAGTTCAGGGAATTATAATGGTCGTCAATATAAGATCCAATCACCACAGCATGGACCCAAAAGATAATTAAGAACCATCGTGGGTGCATTCAAATCTTGAAAGGGGACTATAAGGTTGTGTTGGCAATTAATTAAACAATGGTCAATCAATTATAACTTAGGTTGTGTTTGATATTGAATGGTTGTAAATGAAACACTATAATTCAATTAAAGGGTATCACTTTCTTCCAAAAAGAACATTTTCCTAATGTTCCTATGAGTGAATAATGGTGATGTAGAAATTAAAAAAAAATGCATGCTTCAATATAGCTTGTTATTCACAGCATTCCATGATAATTAATTGAAATCCAATTATAAATCAATCTAATGAATAATATATATGTGTATTGAGTTCAAGGGAAATACACATTATTCCAAAACTAAAGCAAGTAATAGAAACTCAAGCACACGTCAGTGAAATCACACCATGATGGGATTTGAGTATGCCATGAATCCCAAAATAATATTTTTATGTATTCCTATTCATTAATAATGTTGGCAAATTCCTTGTACTTGTGGATGATCTTGTGCTTATGTATGGAAAAGCTTAATGGCTCTCGCACCTTTTGATGTTTGAGCATATTTACTGTTTCATATTTCTTCTTATATTACTGCCCTTCTTTCAAGTTTGAATTCTCCCCTAATGCGTTGGATTCCCTATCCATCAAGAAATAATTCTCTTTAATAGAGTTTCCTTATTGTTGTTTCCTTATGATGCATAATTATCCTTATTGTTGTTTCCTTATGATGCCTTTTGTATAGACAAAGCATTAGTAATGTTTTTAAAGAAAGGTTATGATTCAAATCAATTTCTATTTTATGGATTGTTGGAAAATACATTTCAGATATCTCTTCAAAAGGATAGTTTCCAACTAAGGAAGATAACTAATTTAATTTATTGCGGTGGTAGAAGCAAAAGGAAAAGATATAACACATTTTATAGCATTCACCAAATACTTTGAGACTTATTATGGTAGAAAATTCACAAGAATAATATTATGATGGTTCTATAACTAAAAAATCACTTTGATTATATGAAATATCAACAATATATTATAATTCATCTAGAGGTATGATAAACAAAAAAAAGTATCTATCATAAATATCTATGCATAACATAACATTTCTAGAAGTTATGGAAATTATTCTCAATTTAGCCTCTTAGAAATAGCTCATCTAACATGAAATAATTGCATAGATGAAAACATAATGTAAACATAATAATAAGAAAAACTAATACAAAATATCACACACTTCCAATAACCAAAAAAATAAACTCTTTATTAAAAATTGTAGTAATATTGTCCTCAAATACAATAATACACTTTTATTCTAAGAATCCAAGACATTTCCTTAAGTTCTTCTTGAGTTTTTATATAAAAATATTACAACAAAATTTTGTTGCAAAAGCAACTTTCTAAGAAAAAACGAATTAAAATAGAAATGGTTGCAAATGTCCAATAACTTCACTTGTCCCTTTTGTTAGATTAAGATTATACTGAAAGGGGGGTTCAATACATATAATGGCCAATTTTAACAATTAGAATAACTCAACACATGAGAACACCATGTATATGTGGAACCCTTAAAGGGAGAAAACCACAAAGCTTATATGTAAGAATATTCTCATAGGAACCAACCTACTATTACACAAATTTACTTTTAACAATGAGAAGGAGACACCATGCCCTAATTTTATAGGCACCGACCTAAAGAAGACACCTATCTCATGATTTTACATGAACCAACCTAAAGGAGACACCTATCGCCTAATATAAAATGATAATGTGTTTTGTTTTTCCTTGTTCCTCTCAACTCTACCATTTACTCTCTACTTTATGGTTTTGCACATAACTCCAACTCTAATATTCTCAATACTCCACACTTCTATTTTCTTTGTACTTTATAGTTCTACCAATTCCTTTATTCACTACTAAAAGGATTAATCACTCCTCCTCTCACTTATTCAACATTGTGTCCTAGTCTATGATTTTCCCTTTACTTGATCTGCTACAGCTTTGTTAGTCTCACTAGTTTTGTTTATTCTCTCTTAGTACTCTCTCACTTCACGTATGGATAGTTTTAGTAGCAATTTCAATTATTTAAATATATATTTATATATTACTTCCTCTTTTACCATGGGTATTGATCTATGGTATTGACCCATGGTATTGTGGGAATTGACTAGGTTGCGCTACTCCTCAAACTATTATGTTCCTTTCTTTACTCATGGTGCCAAGCTTGTGTTTCTTGTTACCTGTATGATGCAGTTCACATGATAGCTCCCTTCCATCCAATTTCATCACTTGAGACCTTAACATATGCCCTTTCCTCTTCCCATGGGCTTGTCATATCAGGAACTTGAAATACCAAAGCCTTTTTCCTTTTACATATCCTGATAGAGTAATGCTTAGTTCTCAGAAACTTCTCCTTAGTGCCTCATGATCAAGGTTGTAACGCATCATCCCACATTTACCCAAATTCACTAGCTTGCGAGGGTAAACATGATATGAGTGTCACTATGACATGACCTGACCTCCAAGTTCCACTTAAGAGATGGAAAACATATATAGAGATCCCACAAGGACTACAGATCACTCAAGAGATGGAAAACCACCCTAGGCAATCAATCCTGTTACCTAACACCCCAACTGCACACACAACAAGGCAAGGGTACAGTTATAAGTCTCCAACCCCACACACAAGGCTCCTTCCATGTTGTTATGGCCTAATTCCTTCAATTCTGAGCATGAGGTTCCAGGATATGTGCCACCTTTTTAGGCCAGCCTCCAGACCACTAACCAAAAATGCCTAAACCTTTCTAGAACACATCTCCAACATAGTGGAGGACTGTGAGAAATTATTGGATGACACGATGCAGATTTGGACCTCATTGCAGGAGGATCCAACTATTCAAAAGGTCGAGGAGTAATTATAGGTGAAGAAAAAGTAGTGTGATGAAATCTTGGTATTTGTAAAGACCCTACCAGTCTTACAAAAACTTGTTAGTATTACTGAAGGGAAGAACCTCCAAAAGCAAATAGATGATCTTCAAAGGAAGAAGTAAATTTTGCAAGAGATGACTCAGCTATGGTAGGATGACACTCTCAAATTATCTCAGGTAGTAGATGGAATGCTCAAAGAATTGAGCAAAAGAGAGGAAGAATTACTATAGAAGGTTGTTGGCCCAACCACAGAGGCATTGCTAGAGGAGGTGCACAGATAGGAGAAACAAATGGAAGAGACATTCCAATATTATAATGCAGTCTACAATGAAATTGCAGCAAAAATCAGGGGAACCGCAGCTAAGTGACTCAGGACGAGTCACAGGTGAGTGTTGGGGGCTTGTTGGGTGCAACCCAACCTCGTCCAAGCTTTGGTTCAAAGAATCTACATTTTAAGGAGAGGATCGCATGGATCCAACAAAGTTATATTCATCGCATAGTGTTTTAGGGAATTTGGGGTGGGTCAAAGCCCCTTATTTTGTAATGTGTATTAGGTTTTAGTCATTGTTTTTTCAGATCCATAATATGTGGACCATTTTTTTGTAGTATCGAAACCTATATAAAGAGATGTAATACTTTTTCAAATAAGAATAATGGGATGAAGACCATAAGCGAATTAAGTCTTTCTATATGTATTCTTTGTTTTTTAGGAAGGCTCTGCAGCTGAGTGCACGAAGGCCTTGAAGAGTCTGCAACTGAGTGTGCAGACCACCTGCAGCTAGGTGCACATGCCAGGAAGAGCATGTATTGAAGATCATTATTAATAAATAAGAATTTTTAGTGAAGTATTGTGTATCTTTCTATGTTCATTCTCTATTGTTATTGATATCATTATGCATTCTTTTTATTGAATTATGAGAAAGAACACATGTTATATTGGGTTTTTTTATGTCTATGCATTAAGCACCAATCTATGTAATTAATCATCAGCACAAATTTATTCATGTGCGGAAATTTGTACAAATATATAAGACATAAGAAAATACACAAACACCACAATGTGCATATCCCTCTAGCTGCAGAAACCTAGTTTTGCAACCTCCCATAACCACTTTGGGTGAGATTGTGATATGCTTGCAAGTCATTGCTGAAAGGGCCAATGGTTGAGGTTTTTTTTGGTGCGCAACATGCTCTGAACCTCGTTCAAGCCCCCTTATACCAACATCAATGAAAAACAAATATGACTTGGGATTTGGGCACCTGTAGGGGTTGTTTAGCTCTTGTGAGTCATGTAGCTCCTGAGGAAGGTCAGTAAGGTTTCGATTTGTCGATTCCACTTCCTTAATTGTAATTAGGAGGTTGATTCATATCATAGTAACTCCTCGTCACATATTTACTTCGATGAACTAGTGAACTTGGGTAAGTGTGGGAGGAAGTTGTTACAGGGTGGTATCAGAGCATGCATGCTAGTTGTCTATGACTTTTTATGCATACATTATGATGGTCATTGTTGCGGTTTTATGGAATCATGGTGTTTTTGGTATGTTATGATGTTAATGTGTTGGGTGAGATATGTAGAAATTCCCACCTGTAGATCACCTGGTAATGCAATATACTAAAGCAAAACACTTGATCTACTTCTACAAACAATTTAGCGGAAGCTTAATCGAATTGAGAAACATCAATAAGAACACACATAACTGATAAGAAGAATTCAATCACACATAACACGAAAGTTATAACCAGGGGAAAGCCAAAGCATAAAACCCCAACTTTGTATTATCATGCAAGTGGAAATCCTTTCCAAGTTACAAAAAGAATCAGCTCAAAAGCTTTCCTTCTCTCTCTGTAATCAGATAATGAAGCTCATGGACTACATAAACAAGTATATATCCTCATCAGGTCCTCCAAGCCCCTATTTCTTTGCACAATTTTTCTTGGGGTCCTGTGAAGCCACACGTGTGATTTGGCCTCATCACACTCACTGTACAAGAAGAAATAAAAATGCAATTCTCTTGAAAAGAAATCCTTCTCCATGCAAGGAATATTCATCTAGAAATATCCTAGTAACTAATAGTACATTGTCCCACTGTCTAAACTCAACTGGGTCTCTGTCTGAATTGACATGCATGAGTTATCCATGAGAGAATATTCAGTTATCTGAAGAATAGCAGTTATATGCAAGCATGCATTAACTAACTGAACTTACTTAATTTAAACAAACTGTTTAAATCAAATATAACTGGACTTGACTCAATTAACTAAGCCAACTAATTACTACTCAATATAGAACTCATCCTTATCTCTTTAACTGATGGATAAATTCCTCAATTAATGGAGAAATTGTTGCATGTCCTCACATAGACTTCATGTTTGAATTTTCTCAACTAATTAACTCATGGTGAATTAATTAATTCATTTTCAAATAGTCGTTAAGTTCAAATTCGAATTTTACTTCCTATGTTTAGTCCAGGGACTAACTAAAATAGGAATCCACCTGAAATGCTATTTTTAACAGTGCTATTTTTAGCATTTTTTATTTTTAGCATTTCTTGTTGCTATTTTCAACAAGATAGAGCAACAGATGCATATCATTAGTGAGGTTGTAACACTAGACTTCAGTGTAAGGGTAGACTGTCATACATTTTTTTATTGTTGGACATGCAGGTAGGTTGGTTAATGGTTTTTATATACATTATGGTTATGTATATGCATGTCATTGTATTGTTTTTGTGGTTGCATGCATAATAGATGCTACTTAATCAGTGTGGTCATATGCACATGCGTCGAATAGTCATGAATGATTATAACTTCTTGTTATATGCATGTGTTACATGTCATTTTGTCACATTAGGCAAATGACCATCAATTTGGATCTCTCACCATCCACAAATGTGTCCCATACTACTCCCTTACAAAGTTTGAAGCTAAATTATCCCAAAGAAATTGGAATTTCTAGATCCTATGGTACAAACCCCTGATTTTGGCTATATTCATTGTTTCCTAACTAATTCTTGTGCATATGCAGGGAGGACCATTATTATCTAAACATAAGTATGCATTGTCTTCCATTATGACCTGTGACCATGACTTGAAGTACGTAAAAATAAAAAGTAAAGTCTAGAAGCATTATTGGTAGCATATATCCCAACCAACAAGCTTCAAATTAGTGCCTATTCAGTATTGATCCCTCCCATCATGAAGTAACTCCACTTCCTTTGTGGTACCTCT
This sequence comes from Pinus taeda, assembly GCA_000404065.3. Classification (NCBI taxonomy): domain Eukaryota; kingdom Viridiplantae; phylum Streptophyta; class Pinopsida; order Pinales; family Pinaceae; genus Pinus; species Pinus taeda. The sequence continues at coordinate 30,003 of APFE030564533.1, read as the reverse complement.
ATCCCATTAATAATGGGTGTCATCCCTTGGATAATGAATCCATAACTTCCCATCCTTGGCTTATAAAGCTACTACAGGTCTGAGGATTGAAACAAGATTGTTGGAAGTAGGTTTATGTTGTTGAGATTAGGTTGGAAGGACTTTCTTGCATGGGGGAGGGTTGGAGGTTGCAGAAGGGGCTTGCAACATCAAGGCTACATGGTTGTAAGGATTTTCTCTAGTTTTATGAATACAATCAATTGTTCTTTCTTAGTTACATCTCCATTGATTTAATTTGTAGGATTCCTTGATCACCTACATGAGTTTTGGTTGCATAATTAATCAGATCAATGTATAATTGGTTAAATATGTCATTTATCTCTTTCTTTATGTGTTGTATGCTTTGATTTCCTATTTGTCTTTGTCTTTGCAGAACTATTTTAGGGAATTGTTCAAAATCTGTTGAGAGTGCCGAGAGGACATTTAGAGCATCAAAGAGTGATTGATCAAAAAATTTGAGGGACTTCATCAATAAGTTCACTAAACTGGTAAGAGGCCTCTTTCATTCTATTTTTTTTCAAACAAATAGAACTTAGAGAAGGGTAACAATTACTGTGTGTTTGCTACTAGGGTTCTTTGAAGTCTAGGGAGATCGCTCTTGTCTGCAAGAGGGATTTGTCTACATAACAAATTGATGACTCCACTAGGGAGATCGTTTCAATCTCTATCTTTTTCCTTGTTTTATCTTTTCAACCTACTGCACAAACCTTACTTGAGTTTCTAGAAAGTTTAGAAATTTGGATTTTGGGTTGGATTTGATATATATTTTTTTCTTAATTTCCCCGATGTGCGCACTTATACTTTAGGCACAGTGTGAATTTCTACGCATTTACCTTTTAGCAACAGAGTGCATTCACACTGGTTTACTCCAAAGACTACACACATGCCTAAAAATTTTGAAAAACTCACTTGTTTCCTCTTCAAGTATTTTTTTTGTTTTTTTGTTTTTTCCTATTGTTTTACACCTGTTCGAACCTCTTGTGAGTGTTTTTTAGTTGAATTGAATGTTTTTTTAGTTTTTTTTCTTGTGATTGGTCTTGTTTTGCAAATTAGGGTTGAATCTTGTCTCATGAATGGTCAACCTATCAAGAGAAAGGTTTATTGGTCCAGTTGCGTTGACTATCTATCTTTCTTTTCTCGATTAAATTAGGTTTTAAGTCTAGATTGATTTTTTGCAAACATTTATTTTGGATGCCAAAGTGAATGATTTACAATATTAGGTTTGGTTTATGAAAATACTTTGTATGCTAGTTCTAAAATGAAATATCAATTTTTTTGTCTATTTGCTGAAGTATTCATGAACTAAATTAGTTACTGCAAGAAAATTTATTGCATTCAATTAGGGAAAAACTCATTTTTAGTCATCATTGGTTTCTTGTTGCATTATTCAAATGTCTGAGTGATTGTATGAAAAGAGATATTTCTTGTTTACTTGTGTTATTGGGCAAAGTGAAAATTTGAATTGTTTTAAATATTCAGGGGATTTGCAATTGGTTATTTGCATTTTAGGAAAAGGGTTATAGTGGGGGTTTGAGTTTTTGTTTATATTTCAGTTGAAAAGTGAAAGATTATATCCCTAACTTAGATAGATTTTCGTTGAAACAAAATATTATATCATAATTTTCGATTTCATTAGGATTGTGTCAAGTCATAATTTCATCAAGTTTCACATCCATTACCTTTGCGTAACAACAATTATTAAAATCAACTCTAATTAAAAACAAACTAGAAAGTTTTATTCTTAGGGCTCTTTTCCACCTACAATAGATTAAGTTGTAGGGCTTTGGAATAGGGAAGTGAGTTATTTTTCCAAAGATGTAGATAAAAACTATAATCTTGTGATAGGGAGATAAATCCAGTTATTTCAGTTTTGCTCTGGGAAGCTCCCCTTACAAAGGAGTCAAGAATGAGATCATATTAGACCTGGTGAAGTGATCGTGCCCACTTCATTGGCTATGGTACAATGATTTACACGTATTACAAAGGTGTCGAAAGGTACTTTGGGTCACTTGAAAGTAAACCTCCAATTAACCATGTTGAGGAGATTTCAAGGCGATTGAGATTTGTTACTCTGCCTTTGCATGTATGTTCGATCTATGTCTGTCCCCCTTGGTAGAATTGTTGTAGTTGGTAACCTTAGTGACCGTAATCCTAGGGCTATTACCCAAGGTGACGGTAGAGGGAAGGTCATGTCGTACCTAGAACGGATGTTGACTAAACTCACTTGGACTTTTTGGAGGGTAATATGCGCTCAAGATGGCATAAGTGAAGTTACTTACACCAGATAATTTCATTAAGCAGGTTGTCAGTGTAACTGGTTCCACTCACTCATATCTACAACCACCTTTTACTTTGGTTTCTGTAATTTTGGATTTCATTACCAACTAGTGATTTCATTGTGAAAATCTTGTTTGCATGGTTTGAATGATTAGATTTTTTAACGTTTGTTAATTGTTTGTTTTTATGTTTTAGATACCTTAAGATTGGATTGTGAATATTGTTTAATTTTGTGATAAATTTTAATCCTCGCTGAATCACCAAGACAATCACGTAGACTGCGAGATCAACCGCCTGAATACACACCAAGTTAGTTGGAAAAGATAAAAACTAAAAGGTCTAAGTCAACAGGATCAAAAGCCTCAGATGAACCTAAAACATCAACAATTTTACAATATAGGAAAGTAGAAACTGAATTGAATCCAACACAAGAAGTAGAATCAGGCTTAGTGCACTCTGGTCTAGAGATTACCGAAGTAGTTCGCACAGAATCTGACACTAGTGAAGTTTCAGACACTAAACTTACCAAACGAGATGTATAACATCCTGAATCTAAAGTTTCTTAGCCCAAATCACCTTCGGTTTTTTTAGCTCCTACTCCTAAGCCACCTTCACGTTGAAGGAAGCTGATAGTAATGATTGAATTACCTCCTGGTTTAATTAGCATTGAAGACGTTACCGTAGAAACAAAGACACTTCATTCTCCATTTGTCGATACTAAAACTTTTGACCTAAGAGTTCCATTTTCTCCTTTTGGTCCTGACCCTTGGTATTTTACAACTTTGAGTTTTTTAGGTCATAATTTGTCACCACCACACATTCCTTTTTATTCACCATAAGTAACTATTTCAAAAATTCCTATTGATTCATACATGTTTACCAACTCCCCAAAATCATTGTTGTATGGTGGTCCATCAGTTCCTCCTAGATACTAGTCACTTACTGGCACTTTTTTAGGAGTTGCTTCTTCTCCCCAACCTTCTACTTGGTCATCTGGTTTATCTATGTCTATTGTTTAGAGCATGACTTCCATGCCTGAAGCATTTATGGCATCATATCAATATAGTCACATGGTTTCTGGTAATTCAAGTAACCCTCAAGTAACCCCGACTGGTGTTTATTACCAACCTAGGTGGCAACCACCTTATTCTCCACTTGGAGGATAACCTACTCCTGGGGGTCAACCTTTTACCAAAACTTATGGTTAGATACTTGAGCCCAACCTAGGTTATCCTGCTGTAAATCAACGTTTACTTACTACTCCGTATCCTAGGACGAACACAATTTGGAATCCTTCCTTTAACCAACAATATGGTCTTGGTGCTCCACAAGTGCCACTTTATCAATCTGTTCGGTCTACTAGACAAACTATTCCTCAAATACTTGTTCCATGTGTTGTTGTATCTGTCTAGTAAACTATTCAGGGGATTCCTCAAACAATTGTCCAACAACCTATTCAAGGAATTCCTCAAACACCTGTTCAACAACCAATTCAATGACCTATTCAGATTTTTCCATAGACCCCTATTCAAACAATTGTTCCATAGTCGGTTCCAAGTTCTCCTCAGACACCTATTCGAGGAGTATCACAAATGACCATTCCAGTAACCCCTCAAATATGTTTTCCTCAGGCTACTTAGGCAATCCCGCAGGCTTCTTGTTATCAATTTGTTTGTACATTCCAATCTATACCAACGATTCTTACAGGGAAATCCATTGTCGGAACAATGTAAACACTTTTTCAAGGTCAAGCTTATTAGGTTCCACCTTTTCAAGCACAAATTTTTTAAATTCCTCCTTTCCAAGGTCAAATTTTCCAAAACCCACCTTTTCAAGGTTAATTTGTTCAAAGTCAACCTGTTAAAAGTCAATTTGTTCAAGGTAAACCTTTGCAAGTGCAACATGTACAGGGGAAATATTACTTAGAAAAAATGGGTCAAGCTCAACCTTTCTAGAGTCAACTGTACCCAGCTCATACTTATGAATTCCATGTTCAACCTCAACCTAGTATGGTTCACCCTCGCTACCCTGGTGGAATTCCAATTCAAATTGCAGAGGCTATTCTAGGATATCCTGGGTATCCGCCTCCAGGGGTTGGTCTTATCTTGCAAGGTTATCAATCTTTACCACAAGACCCTAACCGATAGTTACCATTCATTGCAACCATAGATCTACCAGATTTATCCTAGTTAACCAATGATCCTATTTATTATTATCCTTATTGGCCTGTGGTTCTGCCCAAGTTACCGAGTGACATGCAAAAATTTGAAGTCAAATCAGGAGAAGACCCATCTAATCATGTGATGACATATCATCTTTAGTGTGCATTGAATTCTTTAATAGGTGATTCCATCCATATTTAGCTTTTCCAATGAACTTTAACTAGTTCAACAACCAAATGGTACATTGAGCTACCATGCACTTCTTTTCATAACTTTAATTCCCTGGAAATAGAATTTTTTACCCACTTTTAGTTACTGATCCATTATGATACTGGTACTAAACTATTGACAGCATTAAAAAAATCAAAGTCGACTCACATCTCTGATCATATCCATGAATGGAGACATAGACGTTGCCTAGTCACGGTTTTTATTCCAGATCATATTTTAGTTGAGTGGTTTACAAAGTCACTTCTTCCCGTCATATGAAAGATGTTGCTAAGGGAGGTGTCATCATGGAAGAGTAGGTAATTTCTCATACCCAGTATTTAGACTTAGTCTATACTCAATCTAGCACTTTGTATGAAAAAATATTGAATTTACCATGCCCTATGAGTGAATCAATCATTACAGCTCCTCCAGGATCAGGATCTAATGCCATTGATGGTATTATAGGTTCTATTAGCCAACAGTCTAATGGGAAAAATAAAAATTCTAAATACTCAAACTTTAGCCATACAAGATACACCATCTGAAAGCCTTCCTCCGGAAACTATTTTTGAGATCAACGTTGTAGAATCATCTACCGGGAAGATGAAATCGACCAAAAATAAAAAGAAGGGGAAAGGTAAATCGAAACAAAATTCTTCTTCAAAGGAGAAACCTATTAAAACAAAGCCTAATGACAAAAAATGAAAACCTCACTATCCTTGCCTTATTGCAATGAGGATCATTATACGAAGGAATGCCCACATCAGGTAGAGGTTTATAAATTCATTAATGGTTCTCCAACTCCCACTATTTTGAAGGATCCATTTCCTTCTCAAGACAACAATATGGTTTCTCATAAAAAGTCTTCCTCTTCCACATCGCAAGATATCCTAATGATGTCCTCGCAAGAAGTTCTGGTAGCTACGAGATCCAAAGATTATAGGTCCAAGTGTTGTGTCAAAAATGGAAATGAGGTTGGTTCATCTGTTCAACCTTCCATTTCAATCCCTCCTTCTCCTTTTGAAACATTATAGATCGAGAAGCCAAATCTTGATATGATGATCTAACCGCCTCCCAAAGTTGTGCTTCAAAAATAAGCTTTCAACCCACATGCTAGAGTTGCACAAAATTACAACATTATTGAAGACCTGGCTATGTATCCTTCTATAATGTCAGTTATTGAAGTGTTGCAAACATGCCCAACACAATGAAATATTTATTGTCAAATATATCATTTATTTATCCACAAGATTCTAACTTAATTATCTTTTATATTGAGAGTCATTCATCAACTGGAAATCCATATTCTAGTTTTTGTTAAAACTAGATGGGTATTTTGTACAGTTGTTGATGAACAAGCTTCTACGTGCATTATGTCGATTACTTGTTGGAAAGATTTAGGTTCTCGAACCATCAAACAATCGCTTACCAATCTAAAAGCCTTTGATGGAAGAGGTTTTAGTCCATATGGGATCTTGAACGATTTTCCGATAGAGCTGGAGGGAAAAATGGTTGGAATTGAACTTGTAGTTGTGGATGCTAAGCTAGATTATTGCCTTTTTCTTGGTCTAAGTTGGACCTATGCTATGTTAGCAGTGGTCTCGTTTCTATTTCGAATGATACAATTTCCTCACAAAGGAAAAATTATCAAAGTATACCAATTGTCTTATTACACTTCAGACCCTAACTTGGTGGATAGAATACCATTTGTCAGAAAAAGGAATTCTCCTTATGAAGATATTGGTGTTGGTTTACTCAAATATTGATCACTCATGGGAACCTTTGCGATGCCTCCACGGAATTTTCCTTCTAATTTTTCCGAGGTAACCCTGATTACATCAAGCACTATGGAATCTCCTGATTCATGGATAGTTCCTTTAGAGTTTGAGTTATCCTCTTATGGAAGTGAGATGCCTTTGAGCCCTTTTGAATTAGCTTATCATGTAGGACAAACACTTTCTGACCCTGCATCTTCTGATATTGATCGAGTGGATACGATCAATGAAGATTATTCTCCTTTGCCTTGGTTAGAACATGTTTCATTCTATGATCCTTTCGATTATAAGTTTCCAAATGACGAAAATATCATGGAGTTTATGACTTTAGATGAAATGCCATGGAATTATCACCATCATCATTCATCTTTTCTACCTAGCCCTGACAAAATCGAGAATGATTTTTCAAATATGTTTTCACCTCGGATAGTAAATAATCTAGAATCCCCCATTTCGGTATTTCAATATAAACATGAAATAAATTTTGGGAATGTATATGTGATAATTGTCATTGACATCTTAGTTAAAACAAGGATTGTTGAAAATATTCACATAGGTGCCTCATGATCAATAGAAGAAATTCAAACATATAAGGCCCTATTTCAAGAATTCTAATACATGTTTGCTTGGTCCTATGAGGAAATACCAATAATTGACCCAAACATTGTAATACATGAAATTAAGACTTACCCGAATGCCAAGACTATCAGACAATGATTACATCTGATGAATCCGCCAAAAGTTGTTGTGATTAAAGCTGAGGTCGAGAAACTGCTCAAAGCAGGTTTCATCTACCTGGTTCCCTTAACTGATTGGGTATCCAATATCGTTCATGTTAACAAGAAACATGGAACCATTATATTATGTGTCAACTAGAGGGACATCAATAAATCTGATCCAAAAGACAATTATCCTACTCCCTATATCAATCAAATCAACGATGAATGTGACCGAAATGAAATATTCTCATTTATGGATGGATTTTTTAGCTAAAATCAAGTCAACATATGCCCAACTGATTAACATAAAACCACATTCATTTTCCCATGCGGGAATTTTGCTTACTGAAAAATCCATTCGATTGAGGAATGAAGGTGCAACTTTTCAACAGGCCATGTCTTATGCATTTCACGATATCAAGCATATTATGCAACCTTATTTGGATGACTTTCTAGCTCATTCACTGAGATGGGAAGACCATCTAATCCATCTAAGAGCAATTTTTATTAGGTGTCTTCATTACAATATTCGCTTGAATCCACATAAGTGTGTTTTCTGTGTGCAATTTGGTCAATCGCTGGGATTTATCATTTAAATTGAAGGCATTCATATTGATCCATTGAAGGTTGAGGATATCTTGAATTTTCCTCCTCCTTCCAATCTACGCCAACTCCAAAGTTTGCAAGGGAAAGAAAAATTTCTATGTCAATTTATCCAGAACTATGTTGAGTTGAATATAGGTTTTACTCGACTTTTGGAAAAGGGCATCCCATTTATCTAGACTAAAGTGGCTCAAAAATCCTTTGATGCACTTAAATATGCATTGACCCATATACCGCTATTGCATCCTCCCGATTATCATCGAGATTACCTTTTATACTTAGTAGTGTCCAATGCCACCATTGATATGGTCCTAGTTCAAGAAGACAAGTTGAATGAAGATAATGTGATATATTACTTAAGTTTTAATTTAACCAAAACATAAGAAAAATATGCACATGTGGAGAAATTGGCCTTGGCAGCTATTCAAGTTGTCCAACGTTTCCATCATTATATCTTATTGCGAAAAACTATTGTAATTTATAATTGCAACCCCATGGTTTACATTGTTACCGGAATATTTGTTGGGGGGCAAGTATTCCAAATGGATAGTCATCCTACAGGAATTCTATATGGAATTCATTAAATCCAAATATAAGAAATAATTAGTATTTGTTGAATTATTATGTGACTTTCCCTGTAGTGCAACTGAAGACGTGGTAGAAGATTCTCTTTCAGATGAATCTATCTTTCTAATCTGTACTTTAGATCCCTGGTACATATATATCATCATTTATCTCCAAAACCATACATTTTGGCCAAAATTGAGTCTAACTGATCGTCATCAAATCCGGTATCAATCCGAGCAATAAAATATTGTTGGTGATACACTATATCGTTGCAGTGGCGATTCTGTTTTGTGACGATGCTTAACTCATGGAGAATCTGAAAAGGCTTTAAATTGTTTCCATTCTAGAGCTTGTGTCAGTCATATGTCATTGTTTGCCACTGCTCAAAATATCTTCCACGCAGGGTATTTCTAGCTTTATATGTTTAAGGACTACATAACTACAGTCTAAAAATGCCATAATTGTCAAATTTATGATTGAACAATGCGTGCACATATAGCTCCTCTTCACCCAATCATTGTTTTGGGCCCTTTCGCTAAATGGGGAATTGAATTTCTTACATGTAACCCTCATTCAGAGGCAATGCCTACATACATGGAAAATGGATAATGGATCTGTTGGGCCGCCAAATTAGCATACGTTTTCACTCCATTTTCACCTTTATCCTCATTTTTTCACCTCATTTCATCACATTATCATTATATTTTCATTACCATATGGGTTCATAATTCATTTTCCAAAAATATTTTTTTTATGCATTTAAAGTGAATTTATGATTAAAAGTTAGAAAAATAGCATATATTTGCTTATACCTAAAGGTGGAATGAGTTTGGTGACATGTGTAGGTGATTTGGAAGGTTCCAAGACACTCTTATGTGGCCTCCAAGACTCAAATTCGATTTCTCTTGAAGATTTGAAGGAGATTTGGGATAGGGGTCAAGCATATCTCGTGGAGAAAAATCATTGATAAAGGAATATGTGTCTCATATTGGTTGTAACCATATGAATGATTTGTGGAACTAGGAGGGATTAGTGTGCCTCCATTAATGAGTTAGTTGCTTATGTTTTTGTATAAATAGGAGTACCTCCTCCATTCCAAAGGAGAGGACTCTTGGAGCATGTATCCAACTTATGATGGAATAGAATAAAGCTTCATTTTACATCATTTTTCTTTCTATAGTTTTAGATATAAATTGTGTTAATGTAGTATATGAATTTATGGAATAGCTTGTCACTTTGTTCTTAAGAGAATTGAGCTCAGTCTGAAAAGATCAAAGAAACATTTTATTTCATAATAGATCTTATTTCATTTAATTGCCTAGATGTTTGAGGATTTGTTTGTGATTGATGAATGGGTTTTAAATTAAAATCTTATCATCATATGAGGGGACAACCAAGGGTCTAAGTTAGGATCTCGCTCTATTTGATTTGCATGATAATTGAAATTCATTCTTTTGCTTTTAAGTTTCAAGTTATTTCATTTCTTATGCTTATGAAAGAATCTTAGTTTAGTTTGGATCAATACACAAGGGGACAATCAAGGGACTAAGTTAGTCTCTCTCTCTCTATTTGAATCTGAACAACAATTAAAATTCATTCTCTTGTCTTTATTTCAAGTTTTTGGTTTTATGTAATCATTGATTTCTTTTCAATCTATAATATTGTAGGGAAGGACAACCAGGACCTCCTCAATTAGGAGCCTCTTCCCTTGCATATTATATTGAATCAAAAATCATTTAGTTAGACATAGAATTAGTTGCCTACACCTGCATATATTTTGTTGGCATCATCACAAGCTTACGAGTATCCCTGGTTGATAATATAATGAAAGCAATTTAAACAATTAAATCTCCCAACAGGATCCATAACTTCCCATCCTTGACCTATAATGCTACTAAAGGTCTGAGGATCGAAAGAGGACTATTCAAAGTACGTTTATGTTGTTGAGATTAGGTTGGAAGGCTTTTCTTGCAAGGGGGAGGGCTAGAGATTGCAGAAGGGGCTTGCAACATCAAGGCTACATGGTTGTAAGGTTTTTCTCTAGCTTTATGAATATATGCAATTGTTCTTTCTCAGTTACATCTCCATTGATTTAATTTTTAGGATTCCTTAATCACCTACATGAGTTTTGGTTGCATAATTAATCAGTTCACATGTATACTTGTTTAATTAGGTCATTTATTTCTTTGATTATGTGTTGTATGCTTTGCTCTCTTGTTTGTATCTGTCTTTGCAGAACTCTTTCAGGACATTGCGGAGAATCTATTGATAGTTCCGAGAGGACATTTAGAGCATCAAAGAGTGAGTGATCGAAAGCTTTGAGGGAATTCATCAATAAGTTTGCTAAACTGGTAAGAGGCCTCTTTCATTCTATTTTCTTTTAAACGATTAGAACTTAGAGAAAGGTAACAATTATTGTGCGTTTGTTACTAGGGTTCTTTGAAGTCTAGGGAGATCGCTCTTGTCTGCAAGAGGGATTTGTCTACATAACAAATTGGCGACTCCACTAGGGAGATCATTTCAATCTCTATCGTTTTCCTTGTTTAATCTTTTCAACCTGTGGCACAAGCCTTACATGAGTTTCTAGAAAGCTTAGAAATTTGGATTTTGGGCTGGAATTGATATATATTTTTTCTTAGTTTCCCCGGTGTGTGCACTTATACTTTAGGAACGGTGCACATTTCTATGCATTTACCTTTTAGAAACAGAGCGCATTCGTACTGGTTTACTCCACATCCTATGCACATGCCTGGAACTTTTAAAAAACTCACTTGTTTCCTCTTCAAATCCATATTTTTTATTTTTTCTTGTTTTTTTACACCTGTTTGAACCTCCTGTGAGTGTTTGTCAGTCAAATTGAATGTTATTTTTGTTTTTTGCTTGTGATTGGTCTTGTTTTGCAAATTAGGGTTGTGGCTTGTCTCACGAATGGTCGACCTTGTTAGTGTCAGTCTTTGCAGCCTTCCTCCGACGATCAAACATGCTCTTACAAAGTGATTTTAAGGTGTCAAGGTCAAATTTTATCATTTTAGTGAGACTTCATGCAAAATTTGGTCACTAGGCATTAGGTCTAGGGTTTGCTTTTACTCCTGTCAAAGTTGCCCAAATGTTGGTCCATGTCACCATTCAGCTGAGTGTACCATCATTCAGAGGGTTTTCATCATCATGTCAAGTTCCACTGGGTCATTTTACACCTTGTTCATTCTTCATTTGTGCCTAGGTAAGGTTCATTTCCCTCTCCTAGGGTTTTGAAGCTAATTTCTCTTGGATGGTCAAATCATCAACAAAACTTTTATATTGATGTTCATACACCTTCCTCTATCCTTAATGTACCTTATTAAACACTTCCCATCACTGAGATCCCCCAAATTCCTCATTTTCGTACAAACCCTAGTTTCTTGCTACAAACCCTATTTTCTAGGCTAGGCCTGTGTTTTGCCTTTTTGGACCCTTTCCCCTCACTCAATATTTGAAATTTAAATTTCCCCTTCTTCCTAACATCCCTCCCTACTTCCAAAAATTTTCTGAAGAATCTAGAAGCCCCTTATTCCATTCATTTCCCTTCATTTCGACAAATCCCCTGTTCCACACATCAGGATAGGTTTTACTCCATGGATGTTTCTAAGCAATAAAAGATGAATTTGGGAAACCTGAGAGAGGTTTTTGTCTACCCTAGGCGAAGGAAAAAAAACCTCCTTCACGTTTTACACAGGTGTCATGGTTTTAGAGAAATGTCAAAAATACAGCTGCCTCGGGAGAATTGATGCACCTTTGGAGTGTCCTTGGGAAAATCAAGTTTTCTCCTAGCTTGGTTGGCCCAATGACTTTCTTGATGAGTCAAATGATAACCTGACACAATTATATTTCTAATGAGCTACCATGAGCTCAATTTGGAGTTAAGGAAGACCTTCAAAAGTTGACTGCAACAGCACTCTTCCTTGAGGCAGCCTCATTTGGCACATTTTGACCAGTCTTGGGCGATTTGATTTTTGCTCGGGAAAATGAAATCCAAATTGCAAAATTCTAGTTGAGTTAGAAAGTAGACTCAAAGAACTTTCCAAAGAGCTACCCTGTGGCCAATTTCGACATAAGGAAGGCCTCCAAAATTCTCCTTCAAAAAGGTGCTATGCATAGAGATGGCGCGGCGCATTGGGCTGCCCTCCACAGTGCAAAAAATACACTGGCGCGGTGCATAGAGATGGCGCGGCACATTGGGCTAAAAAGCTTGAAATTCATTCAAATATTACTCCAAATTGCAAATTCTTCATTCCAAAAGTAAGTTAACACCTCCATATTGCCAATGTATGAGTTTCCATCAATGTTTATGGTGTTTCAATAGGTTAAAAACAAAACCCTAGTTCCTTGCAAAGTTGTGTTGAGAAAATTGCCTAGGGTTTGCAAAATTGCAGTTTTTCCATTGTATCCCCATTTTCATTTTGCTCTCACTACACTTCACTCATATTAATTTCCCTCTCCCCTTTCATTCACACTCACCTATCCCCTTATCCCTAAAACTAAAAACCCTAATACCTAATCCCACTATTCCCAAACCCTAGTCCTATACCAAAGCTCCCAAAGTACTCTCTAATTCCCTGTTCCCTTAACTAAACCCTACCCAAACAGTCCCTAAATCCCTCATTGTTTCCACCCTCCATAGTCCCACCTATCACTGTTTCCCTTCGTGGCAAAGGCCAAGACACTGATTTCATACTCATTGATGATGATGTGAGCTCTCCTAGCTCAAAGCTGAGGGAGATTATTCAGGAGTAGGCCGAGATAGATGCATTGACCGACAAGTTGCAGAGAGCTCAATGGGTCATAAAATATTTGCATCATCAAAACAAACAATTGGAGGATCAACATACAATCATGGAGTTGCAAAACATCCGTGAAGACCGGTCGGCTGCCCAAAGAAGCCTAAATGAGATGACACCCATTCAGTAGGAGATAGAGGTTGATCGAGAGATTTGGCTTGAGAGGGTCAACATTAATCTTGAGAATTTGTTGGCGAAGGCAAACAAGGACAAGTACATGCTCAGGCACATGAAAAACCATTATTGGGCACGAACTCATGTTTGCAAAGCGAGGATCAAAATCCTGAAGGCAAGACCAAGGAGGGCATTAAAACAACGCAAAAGGCGTGATAGGCTCTGAATCTTGGCCGAAGCTTCTTTGTCTGAGCATGATACTTGATGATGAACCTTCAGTCCAAATTTTAGCAAATTTGGAGAACATTTTGTCAATTTTGAATTTTTTTGGCTTCAAAACAGATTTTCCTGCACAACGCATAGCACCACTTGGCGCGCGCTTATAATTCGGAAATCCTCTGGAGGAAAAATTTGCATTTCTGGATTTTGTATGAAAATTTATGCATGGTCATGAATTACCTAAGGATTTCATCAAGTTCTGGGTTGCCTAAAGGGTCAAAAACACACAAAAAATGACCTTTCTGCCACCTTTTGCACCCACAGGAAGCAGTGTTGAGAGATTGGATTTTAGGAGGGACAAATGGACACCAAATCTAGAAATTCCACTTGGGTTGGAAAGTAGACAGGTAGGGATTTCCAACTAGCTATCATGACCTCAATTTGGACTTCGGGAAGGCTCTCAAAATCAGCCTCAAAGTTGTGCTACGCATACAGATTTCAGGTGCGGCGCATAGGGAAATTTGGCCTATTTTTTCACTCAGCGGCTCAGAATTTCACCTAGTTTTGACTAGTTTCAATTTTTCATGTAACTCTTGATTTATCTTGATGTAAATTCATGACCTGATTTAATTTTGGCACATTGTTACTCATCCATGTAGATTCATTCACTAAAAAGTGAAAAGATAGTGAATGAATCAGTTTCCTTTCATATAGAGGCAAGTTGTTTTATTGCCTATTTTTCAGTTCCTTGTTTAGATATGGTTGAAACATCTCCTAGAATGATGAGCTCCACCCCTAGAGGCATGGGAAGGAGTTAGGATTGTCTATATCATGTAATTTCTCAGTCATTTTCAGGGTTGGACACTTGGGATTTCTTGGCACTCCATTGTACATTTGATTTCTGCATTTTTGGCAAAGGAAAGACTAGGGTTTGCAGCACTTTTTGGGATCCTTGTGGCTCTGTGTTTTGATGGTGTTTTTCTCTATGTAATTTGTAATTTCATTGATATTTATGTGTACCATTTCCTTTCTCTTTTGCTTCTGAAATTAAACAAATGAGTGGCAATGGTAGAATTCATTAGTTTGTTGTGCTCTGCCTTTTAGTTTTGTTTAATTCTCAATGTTTTCTTCAGTTTGAAGAGGATTCTTGATACCCTCTTGCCCTCTGTAGCTTATCACCAGTCTGAACCCTCCATCTTTACAAATCAAAGCAATCAAAGCGATTGCCTTTCTTGCCCCAATCAGAACTCTGCAAAACTACCCTTCATCCCCAGACCTTAATTTGCCTTCCCCTTGATTCCAACAAAACCCCCAAAAACAAAATCAAATCAAATCCTTGCACTTCATACCTAACCTAAAATTAGTTTTTTAGTTTAGTCATCTCAAGCCCCATCGATTATCTTTTGCTGAGATTGACCCGGAGAGAGCCCTCTCCTGTCCTCGTAGGGCTAGCTACGAGGTGGAGCGTGGTTTGATGTTGGCCCTGGACCCTACCTTTTCAACTTGAGGTAAATCTAGGCTCTAACAGACCTGCCAAGAGAGAGGTTTATTGGTCCAATTGAGTTAATTATCTATGTTGGCTTAAGGGGGCCTGACCGAGGTTCAGAGTTGTTCACGCTAACCAAAAAAAACTCAAATGTTGGCCTTTTGGCAACAACCTGCATAACGTAGGTTGCAGTCTCACCTGAAGTAGTATTGGGGGATGCTAGAACCAAGTTTCTACATCTAGGGATATGTGATAAGTGGTTTCTAAGTCTGAATAGCTTCAGACTTGCCTTCGCACAGATCAGTATCTTCATATGGCTCGTCATTATAACTAAGTTAAATTGGCTTATAGACCTTCGTGAAGGTCTACGGTCAGTCTTTTAGGACCTTATCAAGATGATATATTTATCTTCACACATTAATAAACAACCCTAGATCTGAGTTCATACAGATCTATCCAATTCATTAGAAAACATAGCAGAATTAACTATTATATTCGCCAAACAAGATAATCACTTAAATTATGCATTAATAAGACAAATCCAGTGACTTCGTGCAGCATTCATTCATTATTTCATAAAACATATCACTAAGAGACATAATATAACATAAACAGGTTCGACAAAATTGCACAGTAGTTCTCAAAAATCAGTCTTTTATTGATATTCAATGTTCAGATTACAGAACCTTCTACCCTACACACTCAGCAACAGGGGTTCGCGCACTTAGCTACAGACTTACCAAGGCCTCTTGCCCACTTAGTTGCAGGAGCTTTCCCCTTCTCACCTAAGTACAGGTAGCAGAGCCTTCCTGCCTTAGAACTCACCCAAACAATCTCTATCTTGATTCTTGCTATCTACTTAACTGCTCCTTAGACTCACTATGACTCAACTATATATAGACTTTTCAATACAATATCATGGTCCACGAACCATGGGTGATTCTCAAAACCGACTTAACTATGTATCCAAACAAGGGGCTAAGACCCCTTTGACACTTGTCTATCTATGCACTCCATATCCACATAGAGCGGAGACTTTACATCTTTTACAAAAACATATACAAAATTTGGGTTAACTAACCCCAAAACTGACCCTAGGGACCCTATCCCCATAGGCCCCCAACACAAAGATCATGACTCGCCGTCAAGTCACTCAGCTGGCGCCATGACCTTACTGCGAAGACCACCCAGCTCAACCTGCATCACTGCAACTTCAGCAACACTCTATGCCACTGCCTTATGTACCTCTTTGACTAATTTCTCTTTTGTTGGCCCTTCCATTGTGAGGCGCATTGTCCTTTGCGTATGTTGTATCCCCTTGAGCTTCTCCCGAAGTGAAAGAGTAAGATGGAAAGCTTCCTCTAGCCACGACTGCAATTTGGCTTTCAGCAAAGGCCTCTTTCCTCTGCAATTCCTCCACTTGTGTGAGAAGCTGCTTTCCCTCCTGTAACTCCATGAGGGGTTGTGCTAGCTGCGCGCAATCTCTCAGACCTCATCATACATCTGATGCATCTTCCAAACATTTGTGTTTAGCTTCTGTAGGTTTGGGTCCTCTTGCAGATTCGTCCATAATTCCATCTCAACATAAAACATCGAGGAGCAGTCATTGACTACGGTATCCAATGTATTCATTCCATCCTTGAGTGTTGCTCTGTGCTGCTCCCAAACCTATGGCAGAGTCATGGTCTACAACTTCAACTGCAGCTCAGATATCTTCATCTGGAATTCGAAGGTAACCTTCCCAACTTCATCCTTTGAGGAGCTTATTGCGATAGCCAATTTTATGACTTTTGCTGAGGCTTCAGCATCCTCCGGTATTTAAAATTTGAGAAAGAACTTGCAAGCCTGATCGATCGCTATCTCTAAGCTCTCACTTTTCTACTACTGTTGGCTTGTTGGGGCACTCGAGATCTTACTTATCTTCCAGTACTAGTTAATTACCTTCACCTACTTGAATGTCTTAAGTTATAATTAGTCATACAAAACGTTCATACAGGTTCGCGTAGTAAATAAACAATATAATTGCAAATTATATCCAATCATGCATTAAACCAGGAAAAGATACACAGAAACATAGTAAAACTTCTCTTTATTGGTTCTCTCAACAGTTACAGACTCGATCTTCCCTACGCACTCGGCTGCAGGAGTTCGCACACTCAGCTGTGGACTAGTAGGCCTTTGCGCACTCAGCTGTAGAGGCTTCTCCTACTCTATGATCCACAAACACACTTTACACTTCGACTCAATCACTTAGAATTCTCCTCTTCTTCTATTCCATCTTCTATTAGTTCTCTTATACACTTAGAGCCTCGCTCTGTTTATACAATCCCATGGTCTGCGGACCATGGGTAGGTTTATCTAGCCGAAATTACATTACAAAAACTAGGGCGGACAACCCTGTGACTCTATTATAATTTCGCGCTCCGTGCCCACAATTCGTGGATCTTTTATAAGAGTATTCAGTAAAAACTTGGGCTTTAAGCCCCAAAATAGGTCTTGGGGGGATTCCATGCCCAAGAGGCCCCCAACACAAATGTTGTGACTCACCCTTGAGTCACTCTGTCAGCACGGAGATCTTTGCATGGAGTCCCTCCAACTGTGCTCGAACTACGGCAACGCCAACAACGCACTGAGCTGCTGCTTATTGGATCTGCTACATGTGTTGTTCCGAGACCGCTGTGTCGAAAGTGCTTCTTTGCATCAGTGCGTGTATCCCCTACATGTGTGTGAGCTTGCCTTCAATTTCTGCTGTGATGGTGAAGGCCTCGTTGATCCACGGTTAAACGCGTGCCTTCAGGACTGCTTCCTTTTGTTGTGTCGTGTCCACTTATTCTTTCAGCGCTTTAGTTTGTTGCATCTGCATGAGCCTCTGAGTGAGGGCCACCGTCTGCATAGTTCCTTTGACGTTGTCATACCGCTGTTGGAGTTCTCGCGCCTCTGTCTCTAAGTGCTGGATGTTGGGATCCAACTGTAGATTTGTGAGGACCTCAAATGATTCTTCCAACATGCAAGTGCAGTCCTGCACTGCACTGCCAATTTCGTCTAGTCCCACTGTGATAGTACTAGTGTGATGTTCTATGATTTCCAGAGGGGTGGATGGATGTGCCTTTAACCGTAGCTCGACGATCTGAAGGTTCAACTCTAGTTGAACCTTTGTCATTTATTCCCTCACCTCACATACCCCTACTGCTAACCTGTGGATGTGCACCTCTACTGGTATGTCTGTTGGGATGGCAAGCTCTAGGATGTTTTGGAAAGATTCGTCTATTACCTGTACTAGCTTTCAATTCTGTGACACCACTTTGTCACGTTGCAAGCTCAATTATTCCATATTTATTTTCTTGTCACCGAGGACTTGCAGTGCGTGGCTCTCCCTAGCTCGCAGCTCTGCAATTATCCCATCCTGTAAAACATATAAGGTCTCTCACAGGAGTGTAGCCATATTGATACCAAGACCCTTCAGCACGCTAATCGTAGGCCTGTTGGCCTCATTTGTTGTCACTAGTGCCCCTTCTGGCAACACTATGGTATTCGTCACCTGAGCACGCAACATTTGTTCTTTTGTCATTGTTCCGACTGCGAAGCTGGTCAAAAGGGTAGCAACCTGAGGAGGACACACTTGCAACTCTTGCAGTTGCACCCTGAGGGCCCCCAACACAATCTGGTTCTCCTGCATGAAAGTTTGGAGGGCCTTAGAGGTGACTGTTAGGCCCCTATACCACTAGTATAACCCCTTATTGTTATTAGTACAACCCCCTTATTATATTGATGTGCCCATGTAGTGCCCATATTGTCACTATTGTGCCCCATAGAGGCCCACTATTGTTATTATTGTGCCCTTACATTATTATTGTTATGTCGGCTCTGATTACATTATGACCCCTTAGACTCCTATATATAGAGAGGAGGTATTTTCATTTGTATCATCCAAGAATTATTCATTTATGTAATGTAAAGGAGGTTTCCCCCTCGAAGAGGCTGAATTCTAAGGCGTTGATCTATCTTTTCTATCTTTTCTTGAGCTGGTTTCATAACAAAGTGTTTTGAGTTCTGTGTTTTGATGCATGATCTCTGATTATTTTTCAATTCTTGCGGGTATCCTTCCTTCAAAGTTGAGGCCTACAACTCTATGCAGCAATATGGAAGAAGCAACGACGAATAGATGGAGCTTTAAGAAACTGAGAGACGCTTGCAGCGAATTGGGCTTCTTCCATATTATCAATCGCGAGTCGGCACACATCATCTTCCAAGTTTTCGCCAAAAATCTCCGTATGTTTATTTTTTTCCTGTTATGAAAAATTAAACCTGTACTTATGAAGTCAACCATATCCAGAATAATTGTTTGATAGTTTTTATCATGTCTTGCAGGGAGACGATCCAGAAATACATGTCCAATATAACAAGATGATGTGGGTGGCCTCCATGTCTAAACAAAGGAAGGAGCGTGAGTTGATACCAAGCCCATTCCTGGATCATTAGGTCACTCTTTACAGGTGAGAAACTAAACTATTTTTCTGTTTTCCAGGCTATTAGAATAGGGTTATAGGGGTATTCAAACAAATATGGATTTAAATATTAATTAGAATTAGGTTGTAGAAGAATATTTAAACAATAGTTAATGTAAAATTGAATGGTACATTTGAAGTAATGGCAAATACTACATCCCAAAGCCCTAGTGGTTCATGGTGAATCCAAAAGGAATAGGTTGTCTATAGACTTCTTTTTGTTATTTTCAGAGGAAGCGGAAATTGTTACTCCCTGAGAACTTATCACCTAGGAGCATCGCCAACTATACGGAGCAGTTACAACAAGTTGAGATGTCAAGCTGCATGCCATGCAAATATGGGATGAAGTATTGGCAGATAGTTTACTGACCATGGGTTATTGTGAATGGCTTAATCGTTAGAGTTACTATGATGTTAACACAAGAGTTTGCATTGAACTTCTGTTTTAATAATTTAATAATGAACCAAAAATTTTTGGTTTCCATTTTTTTTTTACTTCTAGATTATGCATTAATTTATCAATGTTTATGGCTTAACCTAACCGTTAGAATTTCAATTGACCATGATGTAACACAAGAATGTGCATTGGACTTTTTTTACTTCTAAATTATTAGCATTTATTTATCATTGTCTTATATCCGCTGCTTTAACGGTGTCTTTATTGGCATGACACATTTCTTTTAATAAATTTCAAATTTTTTACTTTTATGTTATGCGTTAATGTTTAAAACTTGGTATTTAATTATTATTATTTTTTTGATAAAATATAAATTTAGTTTATGTTTAAAAAAAATAACTTAAATAAATAATATCTATTTTAATAAAATATTAAAAATAATAATCTTGTATTTGGTTTAGGTTGTAAAAAACTGAAATTAAATGGAAAATTTAATAAATATTAAGGACTAGCAATTATTAGATTAAAAGAAAAATCATTTAACTCAAAACAATCGCTCTGATTATTTGGTTTATGTTTATAAAAAAATTGAAATCTAAAAAAAAAAGAATAATAAAATATTAAGATTAGAGATTATTAGATTAAAAGAAAATTTATTTATAAAAGAGAAATTAATAATTTTTGTTTTTGAGAATTAGAATAAAAACTAAGTAACAATTTAATTATGTTGATAGACATGTTTATTTGAAATAAGACTTCTAAAATGTTTATTTAATTATTAATAATTATTAGGTGGATGATAGAGATTTAACCTCTACATGATATTTATAGTAATATACATAAATCGAAGGTTAGTATTTATTTGCAAGGTTTGCACTTTCAATTAAATTGATCAATTAAAAATAATGTCATATGAACTTAGTTAGTTCATATGAATAAATAATTTAATTAGTTTTTTTAACCTTTTTTAATTTTAGTAATATTTATAGTAATATACATAAATCAAAGGTTGATATTTATTTGCAACATTGTATTTAAGCATCTAGGTGACATTATGCACAACCACAAAAATGCAAATTCTGCACTTGAGGAGACCAACAAATTTCTAAACGACTTCCAAGAGGAAACCACCTTTGTTGACTACTTTTGAGCACGATGGTTGGATAGAATAGGTTTGATTTCTATAGCTTTAATTTTCATATTTTTGGTATAATTATATTGACTATTGACATACTTTATTTTGTGTTAATCAGAAATGTAGGCAAAATGTTGTCGTCACTTAAAGCATGTCGGACAAGAAACAAATGGCACTATTGAGTCCTACCATTCACATTTGAAACAAGTTCTTTTGAAGTCAATACGAGCAACTTCACATCATCGAGTGGATTGGTTGGTGCATCAGTTATGTTCAGTGGTCCACATTTTTTATTGGTGGCATCAGTGTGCAAAGGAAAATAATTTCCATGGAAACTATAAGGTGGAGAAAATAGAAGCTCATTCATGGGTAAGGGCACAATCTATTCTAGATTGTAATGTGAGTGGATTGGTTGGTGCATCAGTTGTGTTCAGTGGTCCACATTTTTTATTGGTGGTGTCAATGTGCAAAGGAAAATGGTTTCCATAGAAACTATAAGGTGGAGAAAATAGAAGCTCATTCATGGCTAAGGGCACAATCTATTCCAAATTGTAATGTGACACTGCACCACTCAGATTCTTCAATAGCATGGGTGCAAAGCCAACATGATATAGATAAATCATATATGGTATGTCATTCAAGTTCAAGTTTTGCTATCTGTGGTTGTGATTGGGCGAAAAATGGATATCTTTGTAAACATGTCATCAAGGTTAGCATGATGAGGGAAAAAATAAGGTTGGAACAAGAAAATCTAGAAGCAAGAATCAATGCAAGAACCCAAAACTAGGTGATTTGAGTATTTCATTGAATATGTAGATCAATAATAATAAATAATAGTAATTGTGATCTAATATCGTACAATGTTTTATTCACAAATATGTGAAAATGATGACTTTGAAAGTGTGGATAACTTGGATGTTGATGTCATGGTAATAATTTAATAACTCTCTAGATTTTATATTTGTTATCACTCTTTTAATATTATTTTGACTAGTTGTTTTTTTCTTTGTAGGTAAATGATAATGTTAATGCTTCCATGGATTCTTATGTTGATGTCATGGTAATAATTTCATAACTTGGTTAATTTTATGTTTTTTATCACTCTTTTACTATTGTTATGACTATTTTTTGTTTTGTTTTGTAGGTAAATGATAATGTTAATTATGTTTTTTATCACTCTTTTATTGTTGTTATGATTGTTTGTTTTTTTTCTTTGTAGGTAAATGATAATGTTAATTATTCCATGGATTCTTCCACTAATGTTGATCCAAGTCACAAACGAGAAAAGATCTCTAATGTGGCCAGCCCACGTGGTCCCGCCGTCAATGCGTTGATGGTGTTATGTACCAGCAATGAATATAATAATAAAATGGATTTTGGATATATGTGTTGGTTGATTTTTAATCTGTGCTGTATTGATTTGGGTTACGGTGATTATACCCTGGTTACTTGCCTAATGGACAACTGTCCCTCGGGATTTTACGAACCCGCCTTGGTTTGAGGTTTTACACCTTCGCGCTCATTTGTTCCCATAGTTTCTCCCGGTCTTTTTGCTCTGCGAGCTCTCGACGATCCCTTGCAGCTTCTGTGGTTTTCGTTGTGTTTTTCTGAGGCTTGTCCGCCTGGTCTACTGAGTTATATGCTCTTGGTTGTCTTCTCGGTCTCGGTCGTTTGGAACTCGGCCTGAATGCTTATGTTCGCCCGGCGATTCGTTGAAACCCTGGTAAGATTTGCGTTATTGAATTTGTCTGCGTATATATTCTTTGTCACTGTGTGTATGTACTCTGCCCTAGTGGGTCTCTGCCTCTGTGCGTTTTTATCGATTGCTGTCTGTGGTTCAAAAGGGTTTATAGTTAATTGATGGCTGCATGGTTCTTGGTAACATTCTTTTCGGCACTGGTTCATTTGCTCACAAGTTCGACAGGGTTATGGTGGCGTCCTTTGTTGGTTCCTCCGTCAACTCTGCTTGGTAAGTCACTGTTTCGTGCTAGACATTTTCTTCCCTGTTTTTCCTGAGTCTAATGGCTTGGCTCCTTTGTGAGCAAGAGGGTCTTCCGAGGTGAAAATGCAACTATGGCTTGCCTGTCAGGTAACGGCACACATTTCTTTTATTCAGTCATTCCGCTTCCAGTTCTCTGGTTTTGTCTCGTGGAACCTAACCTCGTTATGTTTGTCTTCGTGCAGGTGGAGCCACTCGTTGGTCTCAATGCCTGGACTTTCAGCTGCCCCGAACTGAATACGGGTAGAGTTGCTCTGTTGTTGTTTGCTTGTCTGGATTTTTCGACTTGTAGGGTTTGTCTGTTCTCGGTTCTCTGATTATTAGGCTTTGTTGTTGACTATGGAAACGAGTTAGGGTCTTATGGGGTTGGCTTCTGTCTGTAGCTGGTTTAGTCCCCACGTCTGCGAACTGGGTTCGGTCTTTTATTTTTTTGAGCAAAGAATGTGAACATATAATGGACTTTGGATGACTGTATTTGTAACCCTACGAATTTTGTGCTGGAATAAATTTGAATTGCTCTCGTAATTTCACATACTTGTTATGGCTATGTATGCTTGAATGTTTTGGTTGTGCGGCTTGTACTGGACGTTGTTGCTCTTCGTCCGACTTGACTATCTTTTCCTTCTGGTTCAGAACCTGTAGTGATATATTAACAATATTCACATGATAAAATAAAGATAAAGGTTACACAGCATTGAGGATGTTGTAGGATTATGCGTGCACTGAACAATAATTATATTTCCTCCTCTGTTAATTTCTTACATAGTCGAACCCTATAATGGGCCTGTTTCACTCCTTTAGTAGCACTGTTTTCAAATGGTTTTGTAACTGTTGTTGGTTACATTAGTTGTTTCTTATGTGGAACATTTTCATAGTTTTACAACAGTAATGTAACTGTCTGGAAACAACGACTTTAACTAATTACTACTGCTCCTAAATAAAAGTCCTTACATCATTCTTAGGCAACTTTAATTAAAAAAAAAAAAAGCAAAATAAAATAAAGACAGATATACTATCCATCCAGCGAACTGTGTTCTTCGTCCTCTTCAGAAACCATGTCAACCTTGCTTCTGTCTTTTCCCTGTTATCCAGATGCTCCTGCATCAATCTCACAAAATATTAGGCATATTTTTGAGTCACTTATGCAGTTACCTGGTGATGAGTCACATCTGCACTTCTTAGAAAAACGCATGGAAGATGTTGCAAGTGAATTCAAAATAGCATTGACATCAAACACGTTGGTGTTGGACCATCTAGCTGCTCCATCTTTCCAACAAGTGCAAGATGGATTTGGATGTACACTTGGGCGTGAAAGAGATTTCTTGGAGAGGATGGTCACTCGTAAGCGCTCATATACATCATATATCTCTGCACAATTTCCTCCTCCAACACAAGGTTCAAGAAGGAAAAAAACATTTGCTAATGAGCTTGATAGAGCTGCTACAAGAGATAATGAAAGAAATACAAACATATGAAGGTGAGAATTATATATCTCAAATGTGAATGTTAGTTTCAAATGTTTTAATTTAAAACATGTATAATCTAAACTTGCAAAGAAATGCCAAAGAAGATATTTATTATATGGTTGGTAATGTAGGATCTAAAAAGTTTTTAAAAATAGTTTCAAATGAAATAACTAAACTAAGAAGTTTGACTTAAGTACCAACATCTATCATGTTCATCTTTTTGGTAAACCAACATCTATCATGTTCATCCTTTTGGTAAACCAACATCTATCATGTTCATTTTTTTTGTTGACATGATGTTTTTCCTTGCATTTGTATTTTCTTTCCTTGTTGCAACTCTTTGTTTTAAGTGTAGTATGTGCACAAAGATATCATTAATTTACTTAGTATTTTGATTTCATTAATTTTCTTAGTGTTTTTATTTCTTTGCAGTGCTAGCATGGGAGAGATTAAAGCTATGGAAGATTGAGTATTTTAACACCCTACTTTGCAATTTTGCTGGTTAAGTAATTATTTTGCTCAGTGGTTAGATTGATTTAGAGGCCTAAGTTATATTCCACACAATCTCAATCCAGTGTAATCCAAAATTAAAAATAGACATGCTAGTTTGGAGATTCTCTTATAACTCTAAATCTGGCAAGTGAGAATTATCTTATCTCAAGATAGCTTGTGTGAATCTGGTGGGCCTTGAATCTAAATGCAAACTTCTAAAAATTCTATTATATTAAAGTTAATTTGATTTTTTTGTTATATGAATTAATTCGTTCAGATGTTTTTTGTTGGGCATTATTTTTGGATTTTCATTTCAATAAAAGTAAGGGAATATATGTTTAAATTTCATCATAGGTGTATTTTTTTTAGCATGATATTTGATAATATCAATTATTTTTTTTTTATTTATATTAAATTATAAGTATATAAGTATTATTTAAATTCCAAATTAGCAATTTTATATGTCATCAAAGGATTTGTTAAAAGTACTGATATTTAAGAACATATTTTATTTAAGTGTAACTTCAATTTAATTTAATTAACATTTCCCAGGATACTATAAAAGTTTGATTATCTTCGGCTATGGAAATATCACAATAGTGACAAGGTTAGAATACCATAATATCATCTTTTGTAGTGGAATAGGATAACTTATGGGTTTAATGTATTTTCTTTTTAAAGAAAATTGTGAACTAGCTAGTCCTTAAAGCATCATAATTTTTTTTTTCTCTAACACGATTGTGGTTGCAACAACATTGAGTTACAACATTGAGTTATGTTTGTATAGAGTATACATTATAATTAATAATAAATTATTTATTATCAAACTCATATAATATATTATCATATTATAAGTTGAATGAGAAAATTATAATGGATGAGTTTATGTATACTAGGATTCTATTTTTATTCATTGTTAAATTAAGTTAGAATATTTTATCTAAAAAATATGTGAATAATTTTTATTTGGCTAGAAACATTTTGATTAAAATGTTAACTAGTTTGGTTTTATCCATTATAATAGTTCACAAAAATTAGTTAATGAAGTATTATAATGTTTAGAAGATATTTTATTTTAGATAAGAATTAGTACATCACCTATCCAATCTTATATTAAAATACCTAACTTTAGGAATAAAGCTAATCATAATACCTAATTAATGAAATATATTATAAATTATAGATATATTTATTAATATTAAATTTTATGAAGTATTGACAAAAAAAAATGCACACATCTATATCATAAGTATACTCTACATAACATATGTAGGCCTTCTAGACTACTTAGCCATTACAAGAAAAAAAAATCATTATGAGTTTTGATGTCATATTATAAATTAAACCTTAATTTGTTACATTCATAGATTCTTTCTCTTCCTAATGTTTTGGAGGTATCTTTTCTCTTGTAAACTTATTTAATGTTCTCATTTTCTTAATAACAATTCATTTTAACATTTAATCTATAAAAACTCATATCATGAGTGGGATTTTTCATATTATTGTGAAATGCCACACAAAATAATGTAGACAAAGCATCATTCTATACTTATTTATTTCAATGAGTTTCCTTTCATATTCCTAATAATTGTAGATAATTTACTAAATATTTATTCTCGAAATGCCTCTCCCCTAATTTTGTAATATCATTAAAAGTTGACATTTTTATTCCCGTCTTGTAAGCTAGTTTCCAACATTTATGTGTTTCTTCTTGCATCGAGTATTATATTTATATAAGTATCTATTTTTTTAGCCACCGTATATACTAAAGATTCCATGGTACATTTTTGTTCTCAACAATAGGCTTAGTGTTTGTTAAGTCGGGCTTTCAATATCTTGAAATACTAATCCAAACCCTTAGTGTTTTAGTTACAACCCATTTTCTCTTAAAAATATTATTGGCTAGAATACTCCATGATTATACTAACCCCTATTTAACTTTATTACAATTTTGTTAAATTTTGAAATAATCATGTCATTTGTTAGTTCACAATTGTACATAGAAAAAATATGAATTTTAACAAAAAAATCCAAACTATAATAATTTCCTTTAAAATAAAATATATCAAATAAAAATTACTTGAATAAATTTGAAATCCTATTTTTTTAGCACTATACAAGTAATTTTTCAATCAAAATTTCTTTGATCTTAAAAAATCCATATCTCATTCTCTATATGTAAAAAAAAATGAGTCAGTGAAATCTTACATCCATGGAAAATATACTTTTATCCTTGGCAAATATACTTTTAGTATAATTTACATTTGACAATGATCTAGAAAATCATAAATACATAATGTCATGATAATATTTCTTTAACATTAATATATTTTTTCTTTTTACTTTAATCAAAATCACAATAATAATTCCATTGAGTGACACATAAATTATTTCTCAAAACTATTGTTGCATTCTTTTTATTCAAAACAAATGAATTATTCATAATTAAAACATATATCCCAACAAACAAACATATCCAATCTTACAGAAATGGATGGAAGACATCACAAATGAGTTCAAAACAACATTGACATTAACAACTTTAAGGTTGGGTCGTCCAATTGGTCCATCTTTCCAACAAATCCAGTATGGATTTGAACATACATTGGGGTAGGAAAGGGATTTCTTGGAGAGGATGGTCACTCATAAGCACTCATATACATCATCTAGCTCTGCACACTTTTCTCCCTAACACAAGGTTCTAGAAGGAAAAAACATTTGTTGATGAGATTGATAGAGCTGTTACTTGAGACAATGAAAGAAATACAAACATGTGAAGGTGAGAAATATATACCTCAAACATGTAGGTTAAAATCAAATGATTTATTTAAAACATGTTTCATATAAACTTACAAAGCAATGTTAGAGAATTTGATAATTCTATGGTTGGTAATGGAGGATATAAAAAGCTTGTTAAAGATTACTTCAAATGAAACAACTAAACTAAGAAGTTTGAATTATGTACCAACATCTATTATGTTCATTTTTTTTATAAACTCTCCCATCGAAGAGAAATTAAAAAGGAACATGAAAGTTCACCTCCACAGGGTGTATGATTGTGTGGATAGGGAATTTCTCTCAATGATCCTGTATAAAAATGGTTTTTTGCACAAGCATGTGAAGTGGATAATATCTTCCATAACATCAACGTCTATGGTTTTTCTCATCAACGGGGTGCCAACTCATTTCTTCAAAATTTATAGGGGGCTTTGCCAATGATGTGCACTATCTCTGCTTCTTTTCATTCTGATCATGGATGCCTTCAACAGGGGAGTTAAGGCAAGGTTTGAGGAAACATTGATATATGGATGCAAAATCTCCAAAGGATGAAAAATTTCTCAGCTGATGCTTGTTTATGACGCACTGTGTGCTCGTGAAAAAATACTCTCTAAGTGGGTCGCTTTTCATAGGATCTTCATGGATTTCGGTAAATCTTTTGGGCTCTACATAAAAAAAGACAAAAATTGAACTAATAGATGTGGTGGTGGATGACCTAGAAGTACTTGAAATAGCTTCCCTATTTGGAATAAAAATACTTTCTATGATAGATAGTTTTAAATACCTGGGATGTTTTCTAAAGCTCAACAAGTACTTATTGAATGATTGGGAATGTCTTCTTTCTAAAAAAAAAAAAAAAACCCTATTTTGTTGGGACCAAAAATGGTTGACATTGGGTGGAAGAGTCATTATGATAAAGGTTTTCTTGATTGGCATCTCGATCTACTAGATGCATCTCTTTCATCTTCCCCAATATTTCATTAACAAGATAGACTCAATGGTGGCTAAACTTGTTTGGTTTGGTTTTTGGTGCAGTAAAGAGGATCCATCTAATTGGGTTAATGTCCATTGCCAAGTTGATCGTATGTGGAGGCTGGGGCATTATTGACACACGATCCTTTAACGTAGCCCTTTTCACAGCAAATTTGTGGAGGTTATTTTGTGAGAAAGGGCATTGATAGAGCATATGAATACAAATACTCTCTTCAATGCATAATCGAGGAATGTATTGTTGAGGGGGCACCTTCAGCTGGCCGATGTTCCAAGATTTGGAGCAGTATTAGAGTTGTCCTACCATGGCTAAGTAGTAACATTCGACGGGTGATTGGAAATGGATAAAGGATCCACATTGGTTTGGATTCCATCAAGGGTTTCAGTGGATGCCACTCTCTTCCAATACAAATAATCAAATCTCTCTCCTATATGGCGATGAACACCCTTGCTGGCGTGTGGGAGAGATATAGACTTGTTTCTGTTGCTCAGGATTGGTCACATGCATGGTAGATTGGTTTATAGGAGGACATGACAACAGAGTGGGAAGACTACCACAGTAGTCTATGCATGGTCGATATCCATTTATCACTGAGTCTGGATAAGCTAGTGTGGGGGGGTGGGGAGGGGGGCAAATGGTCAATGACAGAATCCCTCTCAAGGAGGCCTATGACCACATCACTTCGACCTCTCTTCCCCTACCATTCACAGAATTCACCTTGCTCATTTGGAAATGGGATGCTCCCTTGAATCTAAAATGCTTCTCTTGGCTTGCCATCCATAATAGAGTATTGACCTACGACAATCTTCTCAAGAGAGTCTTTTCTGACCCTCGATGGTGCCTGCTTTGCAGGTTGGATTCGGAGAATGGCCCACACCTATTCTTGTGCTATCATTTTGTCTCTAAAATGTGGGCAGAAGTATCAATTCGTTTTGGAATCCTTACTATTAGTAATGTACCTTCCATCCATGATTGCGTACTCCTTTGGAACTACAGAATGAAGGCCTACAAGATTGTCCCTCTCGATGTTCTATGGGGCATTTGGAGGGCTTGTAATGCCCTTACTTTTTAAGGAAAAGATCTGGACATCAAACGAGGTACTATAGGTATAGTGGAATTATTCGAAGAGATTGTCTCTTGGCAACCAAAAATGCCTTGTCAATCTATCTCTTATTCTGATGTGGAGAGAATTTATCCAATATGTTTCTTTGATGGGGCTTCCTCCAGTGGTGACTATGAATGTGCGGTTGTTCTT
>APFE030564528.1:0-13178 GCA_000404065.3 Pinus taeda | reverse complement strand
GATTACATAACACCTGAATAATTCATAAAACAAAGCATATTCATCACATAGACCAAGGAGTACATGAAATAATTCATTAACAACAAATCATTGAGACGAATGGACTTATTTGTATTAAGGAAACAAAAAAGGAACCATTACAACCTGAGCCTTGGTGTTGTGCAAGCTCCTCCCAGGGTCCAACAAGGGATTTCCTCTACTTTGACAAGCTCACCCACTCCCAATATGGCAACAAGGAAGGATAGTGATCTCTCCTCACAAGTCAACAATGGAAGTCCTAATTCCAGCAGCATTACCCTTTAGAATGTTCAGCTTTCAACCTCCCCTCCCTTGGCCCAATGCCTGTATTTATAATATTCTAGAGGAGGTTATTCAGTTCCAACATCAATGGGATACTCCCTCTTTTGGATGGGGTAGTTCCTCTCTTGATGGGATAAGCTCCTCTATCATAGGGGTGCATGAACCATCTGGAGGCGCTCAATACACGTCAAGAATTCTTCTAGAAGGCTCTAGAAGTGACCACAAGTAACTTTTTAAAGATGAAACTTGCGCCTTTTGACCTTTACAGGGGTACGCACCCTAGCTTTAGTATACAGAGCGTATTACTACGCAAGTCTAATGTATATGGAGTGCGTACACGCAGGCAAGGTAGAGAGAACCTGCGTACCCAGAGATAAACATGTTTTCAAGTGACTTTCTCTCTCTTTGAAGTTTTGACATGAAGAGCAGAGGTATGGGGCTTGACAAAGAGGACAATGTGGCTATTGATGAGGCCACATAAACTGCAGATAGTCAAGGTGACAAAATTCAGTGTAACAGGTAGGTTTCCGCTAGTGAGGGGAGGAATGGGAGGTACGTCCAAAGGAGGAAGCTCACTCTGTCCTAGGCTTGGAATGACCACCCTGCTCGTCTCTCCTTTTTCAAGCACTACTATTTCCTTCTCTTTGTTTTCCCTAATCTCCTCTTCCTGTTGCCTCCTTTCCCTTTCTGCTAGTGCTCGTTGCCTTCCTAGCTCTTCCTTCATGTTCTTCAGTTCCTATTCTAACCTTTGTTGTTCATCTTGTTTTTTCCTCGCAGCTTCTTCTTCTTGTCTCTTCTTTTTGGCCTCTTCTTCCCTCCTTTTCTCTTCCTCATCTTGTGCTCTCTTTCCCTCTTCCTGCCTCTTTTTCTTGTCTTCCTTCCTTTTCCTCTCTATCTTGACCTAGCTTTGAGTGTCAGGTTCCTGCGATTGTTTTCTTTCTAGTTCTCTTTGTCTCTTCAGTTCCCGCTTCTTTCTTGTCAGTTTGGCATTTCTTTGTATGAGTGTAACTTCCTCTTCCTTGCTTTCACTTAGAGGATCTTCTGCTTCTTTTCCTTTTCGTTTCCTTGATGTTTCAGATCTCTTCGGTGTTCTTTCTCAGACTCTTTCATCATCCTGGAAATCATCAAGGAGTTCATCTTCTATGGCTTGTTTCTCACTAGGGCTGATCTCCCTTGTGGAGTTATACTAGTTCCTAATTCCGTCCTTAAGGTCCTTCCTAGTGTGGGCGTAAGACCAACTGAATCTTGCCTTCTTACAGTGGGTAGCTACGATCCTTTTGGGGTCGTACGTTCTGTAATTCAGGTTCACAAAATGGCTCCCCTCGAGTTCTTTAGCTTCCGCTTACACCTGCTTGAAGTTTTCTACTACGTACGCCCCAATAGTAAGAGGAAAAGGTGGCCAAGGTTTCTTCTTACCTTTGTGCAACACTTTCGAGAAACCTTGGGTCATCTAGTAGCAGACCTCTCGTAGAAGATTCCTATCTGTGATGAACTTTGGTAGAGCGTGCGAAGCTTTGTGAGTACCAAACATCCTGACTAATGTTCCCTCATTGATAGGGCACCAGTGAGCTACTTTAACCAAGGTCCTCATGGCTCTTTTGGACATGCAAGGTGGATCTTCCACGAACAACAATTGGTATAATGGGATGATAAATGTTCCAAATATTATATCCAACGTGGCTCTATAAGTTATGTCCCAAAAGACCTTGTAGTGGCAGTGGACAGGTAGGGGTACTGATGAGTACCAATTGTAGCTCTAGTGTTCAAAGTGGCACCTCGAACATACAACGTCAAGGAGGTATGAAGACATATAAAATTTTGGGGTTGTTCGAGAGCTAGGCTTTGGGCAGCAGCTATGTTGGTCCTCAAAGATGATGACAAGATGCTCACCCAATTGAAAATAATCCCCTGAGTGGCGATGACATACATGAGTGGGACCCACGTGCCATAAAACACATCGCAGTCTACCTTGCCATATAGTCAACACATCATTGCAACAGTTAACTAATATATTTCAAAGATCTAATATGCATGAAAAATTTGCATGCTCTAACAGTTGCATTTCTTTCAATAATTATGGAAACAATTGTAATGAAAAACACACAACGAATTCATAGTTACTATATTTCTATAATCATTGCAAATTTCAATATTGACACAAATACCTGTAACAAAATTAGTAAGCATTAGCTAGATTACATGCAATCAGAACAATTTCCATAGTTCATGCATTTTGGACAAATAACAATTGATGCTTTGTTATATTCAATGTGATTTTGTTCAAGTAACTGGTGTAGCAAATAAAGATCCACCCACATGGCTTCTAGTGTAGCATTGTTGAAGCGATAATCATGGTTACATCGCTGGAGAAAGATTTCTTCATATGTACATAACCTAATTAAGCACAATTCTCACACTCATTCCTTTACACATATGTATTTTTCACAAAAAATCCTATATTTGTTGAGTTATTTTCACCCAATTCTCTAATTTATTATCTTGAATGGTTATTATCTTCGAGCATTAAACAAACTACAATTAGAATTTTTTTTTTATCTTTTTGTATTGCATTACAAACTTCTCCCAGCTTCTTCATCGTCCTCATTCACAACAAGATGATAAATGAGAAGACAAGACAAACAATACTGCAAATGATATTGCCAATAAGAGTTCATATCCAATCTATTAGTTTCTCATAAATGTCAATTGGAATTGACATTCCAATTTCTTCCTATGTACTAAACTTTCACCCTTGATATCATAAAGATTATGGATTCACTGAGTGATGTATATTTAGCCATGTTGCTTTCTACAACACTGAATGAAGAATACTTAAACTTCTTCCTCCATTTCATTTCTATAATTTAAACAAGGGTCCATATTTCATACATCTGTGTTCCCTTATTCATTCTGACCTGGACGATCTTTAGATGAGAAGAACGCATTACAATTTATTCTCACTGTAAACAACATAAAAACATAATAACTTTGTAGCATGAATAAAAAAGAACCACTAACAAAAACCAATAGACTTGAATTCACATAAGCTTTAAATATATAATTATTTTACCATTGCTACGCTACAAACACTTATTATTTCAATTACCCACCATTAAGATCTGAGAAGAAATATGTTAATCATAAGATTAAGCCGTAACTAATTTTTTAATATACACTAATCCATCTTCTGGGGAGTTGATATGTACGGAGAGGTAACGTATGTGGAGGTGTAAAAAAACCGGGGAAAAAAAAAAAAAACAAAACAAAAAAAACAAAAAAACTTATGCCACACATATCATCTTTTTTGCATGTTAAAGCATATATTGGTTGTAAAATCATGCTTGTCCATAGATTCATTGAATAATTGCCAAAATTATTATTGTATAATATTGATATATATTTTCTTGTTTTCTTTAACCATCAATAATCAGTACACAATGTGTTAAAGTAAATGTTGTTAAGCATTGGGAGGATGTCCTGATTGCATGTTGATTCCCCAATAAATGCTTATGTTAGCTTGGAATAGACCTTTAGTTCAACAAATATTAAGACTTAATTATTACTTTGACATGTTATTTATCACTGGAAGGATGTTGCAATTACATGTCAATTATTATTATATATCTAATAATCCATGGTGCGAGAGATTAATTACGCCGTAAGGCGTTTCTCTCTTAAATCAACTCTCCTCTCTGCTTACCTGTCATTTTGTAAGCCACACGATTATATGTTAGACGATTGCAATGATTTTAGCCGTTGATTCAGAGGGTTACCCAAACGGTTTGGGCCTTTCATTTAGCATCAGGTCGAATAGTTTCCTCCGCACAGGTGAACCGGGCAATGTGTTTGAAGGGATCATCCACGAAACGATACATCTTCAACAGAAAGGGGGCGGCCACGAGCCTGCTTGCATCCCTATCACAAATCTCTTCCATTAGGATTCTAGCGGCGTTGGCAGCTTCTTGATCTGCAGCAACCCTACTAACAGTATTTATAGTGTGAATGTGAGTGAGCGAGTGATCTCCTTCATTGTCCATGGTACCTTAGATTTGAGACGAGAAGTGAGAAAGGTGGAGGATGGCCAAGTGGTACACCAAAACACAGTACATAGCACGTAACAGTTCTAGACAAATTTGTTATAATTCTGAAGTGGTGATGCTCGTTGTTGGACTCCAACGCTGTCGAAAGCATTATCTGGTACTGTGTTCCAAACAGGCACGGACTATTGTTCTTCCTTTGCGATTTCGAATAGTTGCATTGAAGTTTGATGGTTGATTTTTAACAATTGCATTGAAGTTTGATGGCTACATATTTCTAATATTTGAAATGTAACCTATAAAACGTAGCCATTCTGCATTTTCGTAACCCCTGAAATGTAGGGATGAAGGTATTTCTCGGAAATGTACTGTCACTTTAGTCAACCCTGAAGAAATTTGTTTACCTACTGATGCAAAACGACAGCCCATAGAAATACATATAAGGACGAAAATGTTTTGAAACACATATATTTGATGGGAATATATCTTTGTGGAAAAGAACTACTTTGGATTCAGTGAAAAAATCTGCAGTTGGTAGATTGGAAGGGGTAAGGTGCTTGCGAGGAAGCCGGGAGCAAAAGCAAAGCCAGTAGAAAGCATAAGAATGGCGATCCGTGTTAGTCAAATTTCAGTATAAGGGAAATCCAATAAGGACTTATAAAGGTAAGGATGATTTCCCTCCTGAGATTTAATATATGAATTTCATTTAGGTATGAAGGTAGATGTCTCAAATTTTGAGACAATGATAGCTTTTATTTTTATTTTCTTAATTTTTATTGAAATGGGTCTCAGTTGGGTCTGAGCAAAAATCAAAGATTTTCAGCCATGATTACAATTCAGTGGCAAGAAAAACCTCATATTTTCATTCAATATGGTGTTTGTGGGTTTCCATTTTTTCCATGTTGCATTCGAAATTAGTTTATTTGTAATTCTCTCTGGAAAATGAATAATTATGGGCTTCACTGAATATCATAAAATTCTCATATTTTAAGTGCACTGGATCTGGGTTTGCATGTGATCGTGTTGATTATGGTGGTTAACATGATCACATGCAAACCCAGATCACTGTTGACAGAATTATGTCCTTTGATCCAGTGCATAACCAATTATGTGTCCATGGACATAATGGCTAATAGCCTTCTGGCAGTAGGGGCTTCTCCGGCCATGGTTCATGCCTTTGAAGAGATTGCATATTTTACTCCTCATGCTAAGGGCTTGTGCATCAATATTGGGACTCTGACCCCTGATTGGACTGTTTCAATGAAGGCTGCTGCAGCCAAGGATGCAGAGGCTCAGAATCCTTGGGTATTGGATCCAGTGGCTGCAGGGGCTTTTAAATATAGAATGAATAGATGTTTGGAGCTTGTTGATCTTAAACCCAGTTATACGAGGAAATGCTTCAGAAATCTTGGCATTAGCTGGTGCTTCTATTGTCTCAGCCAAGGTAAATCCTTAATCCTTATGTGATTTTTCAATTCCTGTCAAGTGGGTTTTGATGATTTTGGCACAAATGGTTAGAAGGGTCATTCACACTGTTATCAATATGCGCTTGTAATGTTGGCTTTATGCTTCTCATCCAATCATTTGATTGAACTCACTAGGGTACAGGGGACCAGAATCTATGGTTTCTTTTTCTTCTTTGTTGATGGATAGAGTAGGTCTGGTGTGGATGTTTGCTCCTTATTGGTTGATATTGCGATCGATATTGAAACATAAATTCTTTATCAATCTAGCATATTGGTTATGGTTGGCAGGTAATTGTTAGTCAGAAGTACAATGGAAGGGCAGCAGACATTTGGTCTTGTGGGGTCATTCTCTTTGAACTTCTTGCAGGTTTGTGTCCCTTTGAAGGTTCTAATCAAATTGAACAATATCGTAAAGTATACTCAAAATGACTTTCAGCTTTTTAGTGACCCTCAAAAATTCTGTTGCAAAACTCTTGAGTGTGTCAAATAGAAAAAAATAGGGAACCCTGAAATTTATGTTGCCCATAAGGGGAAACTGGCAACAGTCCTGGCTCTTTGTCTCAGATATTGATGCACAAGAAAAATCAATCTTGTAATCTTGTTTTTAACTTAATCATATTTTACTTCACAACACTTTTTGGTTGCTGTCAGCTGATGGTAGAGTTTTTATTGGGTCATAGATTTCCAAAGTGGAGTTTTCCTTCCCTTCATGGTTATCTCATGGGGTCAGGAATCTAATCACAAGGATTTTGGATCCAAGACCACAGAGCGTAAGTTATAAATTGTTTCTAAAACCATATTGCAATATCTGGATTGCAACTCGTTTGGATTTATTCCATACTTCAAAATTCATGACAAAATCAACTGTGACTGCCTCTTGCAGCGGATAACAATAGCACAGATTTGTGAAGATGAGTGGTTTGAGAAAGATTACTAGCCTCCCGCAGAGCCCTGGGATGAACAAGAAGCTAATTCAGATGATGTACACGCTGCATTTGGTATCACAGAAGTGAGACTTCCATAATATTCGAAATGTTCTTATGATGTACAAATGAATACTATATTCAAAGGGTTCTGAAATGTACACATTGGTTATTTTATGCTATGATCTATCGTATAGGCAATTGCATAAATCAGGGATAATTTGGGGACAAATTTGGATTTTGTAGGAGCATTTGGTGACAAATGATAAGCAACCTGGTTTCATCAATGCCTTTCAGCTAATAGCAATGTCTAAAGATCTTGACTTCTCTGGGTTCTTTGAAAAAGAGGCATGCCTCCATATGTCCAATATTAATTATTTGATCACAAACCCATTTCCAAAATTATGACAAGGAATTTTTAAAATTAATAATGTAATCATATCCCCTTTTCTTATTTCAACTGCTGTTAGATCCTAATGTTGTGTCTATACACACTTTGTGCAGACAGATCCTATACTTTCTACATATTGTGGCTCCCCAAATTATATTGCCCCTGAGGTATGCAAATCAAACTCTTCATCTAGGATTTGTTAGAGATAGTATGGGAATTACACCGCAGGTCTTTTATCAATCTAGCATATTGGTTATGGTTGGCAGATAATTGTTAGTCAAAAGTACGATGGAAGGGCAGTAGACATTTGGTCTTGTGGGGTCCTTCTCTTTGAACTTCTTGCAGGTTTCTGTCCCTTTGAAGGTTCTAATCAAATTGAACAATATCTTAAGGTATACTCAAAATGACTTTCAACTTTATGGTGAACCTCAAAAATTCTGATGCAAAACTCTTGAGTGTGTCAAATAGAAAAAAATAGGGAACCCTGAAATTTCTGTTGCCCGTAAGGGGAAACTGGTAACAGTCCTGGCTCTGTGTCTCAGATATTGATGCACAGTCCTGGCTCTCTATCTCAGATATTGATGCACGGGAAAAATCAATCTTGTAATCTTGTTTTTAACTTAATCATATTTTACTTCACAACACTTTTTGGTTGCTGTCAGCTGATGGTAGAGTTTTTATTGGGTCATTGATTTGCAAAGCGGAGTTTTCCTTCCTTTCATGGTTCTCTCATGGGGTCAGGAATCTAATCACAAGGATTTTGGATCCAAGACCACAAAGCATAAGTTATAAATTGTTTCTAAAACCATATTGCAATATCTGGGTTGCAACTCGTTTGGATTTATTCCATACTTCAAAATTCATGACAAAATCAATTGTGACTGCCTCTTGCAGCAGATAACAATAGCACAGATTTATGAAGATGAGTGGTTTAAGAAAGATTACTACCCTCCCGCAGAGCCCTGGGATGAACAAGAAACTAATTCAGATGATGTACACGCTTCATTTGGTATCACAGAAGTGAGACTTCCATAATATTCAAAACGTTCTTATGATGTACAAATGAATACTATATTCAAAGGGTTCTGAAATGTACAGATTGGTTATTTTATGCTATGATCTACCGTATAGGCAAGTGCATAAATTAAGAAAATTAACAGGGATAATTTGGGGACAAATTTGGATTTTGTAGGAGCTTTTGGTGACAAATGATAAGCAACCTGGTTTCATCAATGCCTTTCAGCTGATAGCAATGTCTAAAGATCTTGACTTCTCTGGGTTGTTTGAAAAAGAGGTATGCCTCCATATGTCCAATATTAATTATTTGACTTTGTGACGAAGATGTCTTCAGTCAGTGAATATCTAAATATCTAAAGACATGGCATATTTCAAATATTGCACTATTTCGTAGGCAAAGTAAAGTAAATACTGTGCTATTCAGTAAAAAATGTCTAAGTTGAGAAGGATTTGCCATAACTAATGGGGAGAAATATGCAATGTTCCACGAGGATGCATCCCTCAGGGTAGGTTGCATACACCTCACACTTTCAGAGCACCAGAGATAGGATTTGGAGGTGACAATATGAATCTTCAACTTGAAGTTACTGTCATTTTGTTTTTCCTGGTGGCTGGGAATTGCTTGGTGCACGCAATTGAACCATAAGGTACATAAATTTTGGCCTGATTTATGGTCTTCTCTTGGATTCTCGATATTTTTGGATATTGATCGAATACAGGTACTATTCCTCGGTAGACGGGAATATGGCAGGAGAACATATGTGGGAGCACTTTGTTTGCTTGCTTCCATGCTTGGCAACTACACGCAGGAACAACAGCTTCATTGAAACCTCCATCCAGTTCAGACATCAAACCTAGCCCCGACTAAGAGAAACTTGGAGACTAGCCAGCATATGAATTCGCTGAACAACAGTTAGGGTAGTTTTGAAAATGCAGTTCCTTACAGTTGTGAGTGTAATGGCCAGTACAACTTCAAATAAATAATCAAGTAGGCATAAGCAGCAGGTTGTCCCTAATAAGGAAGAAGGCAACTCCGTTGGGTTTGTGGATTCTGGAAGCAGTAGCACTGAAGTAGCTGGGGTTGTGCGAAGCAAATCGTGAAAGAGGATTCCAACCAATACCTAAAGGCACCCACCCATATTTCTAACTTCCAAGAAACACACATATATATAGAATCGCGCATAAACCACCAATTTACTATAAAGGCAATGCTGGTTGAAAATCAGCTGAATGTATCCAAACCTAAACCCAATTGTTGAAACGATGCTCATGATAATGTGTTTTCTGTTAGTATTTGCGTGATCTCAGACGACTCTATTGTGTCCAAAAATGGTACTCAGCCTGTGGCTCAAAAGGCTGGCGAGTGTGAGTTGAAAGATAAATTGTCAAGTTCGAAGCGTATAGACAAAGAATGGGTGGAAATTCAAGTGAAAAATATTGCAATGCCAAGAGTGTGCATGTGGAGTACTACAGCGGAAAGGTTATTATGACTGACCCCATTTATGAGGAAAAAAATACAGTTTCAAACAGAAAATCCTTTGGGACCTTAGACATTGTGAGTACAATATTTGTTAACTGTCATGCATAAGGGCACGGGAGAAATATATTTATATATATATCTATATATATACTGCCATTTTTTGTCTGCCGGCTTGGTCTACTAGCTTTCCCTTGATATCATAAACAAGGGAAATGTTTGTGCTGGGAATTAACTGTAATATTTACAGATGCACTTTGCACACATTTGTCAGTCCGAATTAACTGTAAAATTTACAAATGAATTTTGCACACATTTGTCAGTGAAGCGACCATTAGCCATGTCAAAATTAAATTTTGTATACTTTATCCAAAATAATGATTGAAACCCTGACAAAAAAGATACTGTTATATTTTCTATTTTAGATTTTCTGGGTTGTATAAAGACTAAACTTTCATTATAGTGTCGGAGACAATTTGTCACTGAAGCGACCATTAGACATGTCAAAAATAAATTATGTATACTTTATCCAAAATAATGATTGAAACCCTGACAAAAAAGATAATGTTACATTTTCTATTTCAGAATTTCTGTGTTGTATAAAGACTAAACTTTCATTACAGTGTCGGAGACAATTTGTCAGTGAAGGGACCATTAGACATGTCAAAAATAATTTCTGTATGCTTTATCTAAAATAATGATTGAAACCCTGACAAAAAAGGTATTGTTACATTTTCTATTTCAGAATTTCTGTGTTGTATAAAGACTAAACTTTCACTACAATGTCGGAGACAATTTTGGTCTCTCCAGAGACTAGTTGAGATGAATTCAGAAAAATATCTCACTACTGAAATAAAATCCAAATAAATAAGTATTTAATTAGAAATAAACTATAATATCATTGATTAATTCATGTTAGCGCACAACTAGCACTTTTTAATTCATGTTATAGAGCAAAGTGGAATTGAACCACTAACCTCTTGCTTATAAGGTAGGTGCCCTTCCATTGAGCTAGCACCCTTTAATTCATGCTATAGTGCTATAGAGCAAAGTGGAATCGAACCACTAACCTCCTACTTATAAGGCAGGTGCCCTTCCATTGAGCTAGCACCCTATAATTCATGTTATAGAGCAAAGTGGAATGGAACCACTAACGTCCTGCTTATAAGGTAGGACCCTTTAAAGATTATTTGAGGAGTTATGGCATGTAACAGACTCCTCAACTACAGTTTATATGTGGGATGAACTTGTAATTTCACCTTGAGGAGTTATGGCATGTAACAGACTCCTCACCCACAGTTTATTTGTGGGATGAACTTGGAATTTTACCTTGATTCAATTCAATGGTACTGAGGAACAGGAAAGGGTACAATGGAAATTATGTGGATTAAATTCTCAAGGTAATAACAGCTTCTGTTTGTATCTTCAAGATCTTGATCCAATCAGCAGTAAGAGTAGATAGGATTCTGCATTCTGATAATGGCAGGCAATCTCAGCTTTGCTGCATGGTAAAGAAATTTCC
Organism: Pinus taeda; assembly: GCA_000404065.3. Classification (NCBI taxonomy): domain Eukaryota; kingdom Viridiplantae; phylum Streptophyta; class Pinopsida; order Pinales; family Pinaceae; genus Pinus; species Pinus taeda. Next base: position 2,045 of record APFE030564528.1, on the reverse strand, counting down.
ATGTCCTTTGTCAACTGGCATCACAAAATCAAAAGCTTGGGAAAGATGTCAAATGAGAAAAAAAAACAACAGCAGAAAATGATCAGAAACACAAATGGCACTGTTGGATACACCCTTCTTCTATCTCTGAAGAGAGTAAGATGGATTCTACAGATCATAATAAAATTTAGGGAAACAAAGCCAAAATGAAGCCAAACCCATATAGCTACAATATTTTCCAAAGGATTTACTCACAGGTATGTTACAATAAATAATGCATAGAAATGTGTTGACACAGAAGTTATATAAAGGTAGAAATGCGTGGAAACAGAGGTTATATAAAGGTGATGAGTATCCACAAGTATTAATATGCGTTAACATGGAAAAAATACCAAGTGGAATTACAAACTCAGCAATGGCTTGACAAGAGTGCCACAAAATTGACCTTGTTTGATCTGGATTCTAGACTTGTAAGTTCAACCCAGCTTGGTCCATATAACAGACCAAGAAAATGCAGCAATAAGTCGAAATCTATGATGGAAAATCTGACACACGTATTCTGAGTTAGCCTGGTAAATACGTGAGTAGAACTAGTTTTTCCAAGATTTTTTTTTTGCCAAGTCAGAGTAAAACTCCTTTCTGGCATGTCCAACTTTTTCACAGCACCAAGTTTTTAACTATGCTTGATAATGTAGAGACAGTTCTGACATGGAATTCAAGCCTAGATGCAAGGGAATATGATGTTTGCTGGAAGAATAATACGCAGCTTCTCTTTGTATCTTCAAGATCTTGATCCAATTAGCAGGAGTAGACGAGATTTTGCATTCTCATAATGGCAGGCAATCTCAGCTTTGCTGCATGGTAAAGAAATTTCCATGTCCTTTGTCAACTGGCATCACAAAATCAAAAGCTTGGGATATACGCTGAATTTGAACCAAAAAATCATCAGAAAATGATCAGAAACATGAATGGCACTATTGGATACACCCTTCTATCTTTGAAAACAATGAGATAGATTCTGCAGATCATAATAAAATTTAGTGAAACAAGCCAAACCCATATAGCTATAATATTCCCACTCCCACTTACAGTCACTTTAATGAAGTGAAGGAAAAATGTTGCTCTTTTTTATTAGAAGCTTCAACTCTGCCTTATGATCCAAACCTAAGATATATCATTCAGAATGAGCTTTCTTTTGTAAACGAGGATTGGAAGCAAGACAAGGGTTCTGCTCCTATTATGCCATTTATTAATTCCAATAACACTCTCTCCCAAAAATTCTTGTGTGTAGAGTCATTGGGTTTACTATGGTAATGCCTGTAACATTTTGCAGTATTTTCTTTGTTGGCCTATGGTTTAGTGGTTAAGTAGTTGAGACACAACATCACCTTGTTAATGACCCAAAGTCAAATTTAGATCAGAGCCTTAAATTATAAGTTGATTGAATTTTATGAGATATATATGCAATATTAATTCAATAATTAGTAAAAAATAGTGTGATGCACCCTAAATCAACTTCTGTTTATACAGCGTTAGAATTTCATTTCTGCTACATATTTGCATCTCATTTAGATTTGCCCATTCCCATGTAGTGATTGTTTCTCAATTTATGCCTTACGGCGTTTCTTTTGCAACATTTGGTGCAAATGCTAGTTTAACCTATGTAATATTTCACCAAAAAATTTCCAGCAAATGAGGCAATTTGAGCAAAAATTTTGTGAAGCATATTGTTTCAAGAATTCACCATTTGATTTTAATTAGTCAACATCAATTGCCATTAGATGGCAAGATCCATTACCATTAAATGACAAACATAGGAAGGATGGAACCTTTCATTTTAAGTAGGCAAATTTGATTTTGATTTGAAGTAATCAACCTCCATAATGAGAAATATAAAAAGAAGTATGCCACGTTGGATTTTAAGTAGTAGTCAAATTATATTAGGAAAAGTTTACCGAATTCGATTTCCATCAAAGCAGAATCCTCCCCTAATTTATTATGATGATATTTTCAAGAAGTGACAATTCTATCTCATAATCTTTTTGTTTTAAAGCACTGAGAATTAT
>APFE030564520.1:0-70760 GCA_000404065.3 Pinus taeda | reverse complement strand
TGGTTCTTTTGAAAAACATACAAGAGGTATGGGGTCCAAATTAATGTTTAAGATGGGCTATCAAGAAGGCAAAGGTTTGGGCAAGCATGCACAAGGCATGGTTGAACCTATTTCAGTTGTGAAGAGACCCAAGAATGTTGGTCTTGGATATGAATAGTTTGATGGTGAAGAATTCAAATCTTTGAATGCATGTGATGCAAATTTAAAAAGAACCTTTATCCCAAGTTCTCAAATGAATATATGCCAAAATTGCTTTAAGAATGGTTGCCATTGTTTTAAGCCATCATTGCAGCAAGTAGAGGGTAAACATGTCGCTTATGGTGAGCATGCAAATGTAAACAATTTTCAAGACAAGCACAATGATGAAAGTCTGAAAAGGAAAGTTGTCTCCTCTACTAGTTCAACGTTTCTCAAAGACAAAAAGGATGGACATTCTATGCAACAAAAGAGGAAGTTTTGTTGCACATTTTGTGGTGGATTTAACCATGTTGCTTCAAGATGCTGGTTGAGAAAGAAAGCACACATGAAGCAGATAAGGCAAAGAAAACTTTCTCAGAAAATGCTTGTAAGTTGCAAATTTTGTCAAAAGAAGGGACATCATGTTTCTCATTGTTGGACCTTGCATCCAACAAGTCGTCCAAAGCACATGCAGCTTGAGGACAAAAACATTGGCGCAAGTGGATCTATGGATTCCATTATCGATGTGGAAGATTCACATGAAGAACTGCTGCTGCAACAAAAATCACCATTGAAGTGGCTTGGTAAGAAGTGGATGAACTTTTTGATATAGTAAGACATACTCCTTTTTGTACATACAAACTTTGGATGTATGCATGTTTTTTCTTTTATGTTGTTGCAAAAATTTCGCCATGAAGGTAAAAGATGAGTATGAGACTCACTCTATCGTAGCAAAACTTATATTCCTTTCAGCTTTGAAAGTACATGTACAGGTGATCAAGGATATTGTACTTTTGATGGTACTTAAGAGAAAGTTGAAAGATGAACTGCATGCATGAGAATGATATGCATGAGCATAGGGATCATGATGATTTCCTTGTATTTTAAACATGTATGTGTGATTAACTTGAAGGGTTGATTACTTTGTTCTAATCATGCATGTTAGCAAAGTACTTGATGTTTTGAAGAAGAATCAGCTAATTTTTCAAATGTCAAAGTGTGAATTTGGAAAGACTTCTCTGGTTTATTTGGGACACATAGTAGGAGGAGGTGCTTTGAGGATTGATCCTGCTAAGATTGAGGCTATCGTGAAGTGGCCTACTCCCAAATCCATAACAGAGTGCCTATGCATGCAGTGACAATTGTGAAGCGGGCTTTCCAATGGGGAGGCAAGCAGCAAAAAAGCTTTTGAATCTTTGAAAGAGAAGTTCATTCTTCTCTTATTGCTAGTCACTTTGGTGTAAGCAAAACAGTTGCACATCTACAGAGGTATTGCTATTGGCCTCGCATGGTTGATTCTGTTTCAAGGTTCATAAGAGGTTGTTCATTATGTGCTACCAGCAAGCCTAGTAATAGGAAGCTTGGTTTGTATACTCCTTTGCCGGTACCTTCTAGACCATGGGAGAGCATCTCTATGGATTTTGTAGGAGGTTTGCTAAAATCTAGAAAGCAGCGTGATTATTTATATGTAGTAGTTGATCGTTTCAGCAAAATGTGTATACTTATGCCTTGTAAGAAAACTATAACTGCTGAATTATTTTTTCATCATGTATGGATTCACTTTGGTTTGCCTACTTCCATTATTAGTGACAAGGATTCCAGATTTGTGGGGAATTTTTGGTCCAACCTATGGGAGATGATGGACACAAAGTTGAAGAAAAGTACTGCTTTCCATCCGCAAACAGATGGACAAACCAAAGTTATGAACAGAACCATTGTGCACCTCTTGAGAGGATATTGCAGCAAGCATCCCAAGCTTTGGGATGAACATTTGCACTACATACAACATGCTTACAACCGTGCCAAGCACTCTTCCACAAACACCTCACCGTTTGAAGCTTGTTTTGGTTACTTGCCCAAATCACCTCTTGATTTCATTCTTGAGAAAGATGTTTCCATTGAGGGACATAGTGATATTGACAAAGCTTGTTCATTCATTGAAATAATTCAGCAAATACATCAGCAAATTCAAGAACAGCTTGAGAAGAGTCAAGGCAAGTACAAGGAAAGACACGACAAGCATAGAGTCGATCACAAGTTTCAAGAAGGGGATGAGGTATGGTTGTACATTAGTAAGGAAAGGATGCAAGGATAAGGTAAAAAGCTTAAGCCTATTCGTTATGGTCCATTCAAAATCCTCAAGAAGGTTGGAAATAATGCTTTTCAAATAGATTTGCCTTCCTACATGCAAATGTATTATGTTGTTAATGTGGAGAACTTACGTTTGTATGAACCTCCTTTGATCGTTAATCATGAAAGCGTTGTTCAGCTGCCATCTATAGAAAATTTCTCGCCAGAATTCTTAGATGAGCTGAAAGAAGATACAATCCTTAACAGAAGGACACACACTTCAAGGAGGGGCAATGTAGATTATGTTCGGGTTGGTTTCAAAGGCAGCAAACCGAACAAGGCAAAGTGGATGGAGGTGGACAGAGTGAGGGCATTGTACCCTCACCTCTTTAACAAGGTAGTTGAAGGCTTTTTTGGGTCCAAAAGCTTCCCAATGGGGAGGCGTGATCAGGGGCTCATGTCCCAAGTGTCGTAAAATGCTCAAAAATGAAAGTGCTCAAAACTAGCTCGAACCTGAACAACCAGATAGAGCACGTCCTCCTGATTTTGGCACCGCAAACGGTTCGAAAAGCGGTCACCATATGTGAAAGTTATGTCAAAAACAAAATCGCCCAATAACCCTTAATTTTTGAATTTTCAAAAAAATTGAAAAAAAGAATATTCCACAAAATATTCCTTGGAATATTCCTTTGGGCGAGCCAACCAGAAGTTGCCACATGGCAAGCCCGAAGGCCGCCACGTGGCCCAAGGTGACGTCAGCAGTGCAATTCAAAAGTTTCGTTGGTCGCATGGCGAATTGAACCCTCGACCTCACTTACATTAGCCCTCCGCCTTACCGTTAGGCTATGGAGGCGGACTTTGTTAAATGGGCAGAGAAAACTATAATTAAGTTTTGAAATTGACTACGGGCGAGAAGAAAAGGGGCCAGCCCCCCATGCCATATGACCAAGCCCCGGAACCGTAGGCTTAAGCCTATATGCCAGCAGAAACCGCCGAGTTAGTTAAACGTGGTCACATGTGCGATTATAGCCGGCAGCCAAGGCGGAGTTGGCGGACCTATTGGCGGTGGCACCAAATTTGGCGGACGCCCCAGATTTGGCGGCGCTAACTGGTCCCAACTACAGTTAGTTGGAGTTCTTTTAGGCTAAACTGGAGGGAATCATTAATGGGCCATAACTTTGGCTAGGAAAGGAGGTTTTGGACGAATTGTTTTTTGATTTTGGGTATTTTCAACCTTCTGAAGCCATTGGCATAGGTCTTTCAGCCATCAGAGGTCATTTGCACAGGTTCTGGAGCCGTGGAAGTTCTAGGAGCCACTAGGGCCCAGTATTGTGAGAACTGTATCAGGTTGCAGGTATCCATTGGAGGTGAACCAGCAGTCAATCCTGAAGGATTCATGTGTTCTGAATCCGCTTTTACAGTCTATTTCACATGTAGAGACTTCTATTCAGTTGTAAATTAATTTTGAGCATTTAATTAAAACGAGGACAGGCCCATTTGGGAGTCTTGGACCCAGCAGACGTAGCCCAGGAGGGGTGAACTGCTTCATCAACTTCTTTTGCATCTGTGGTTGATTTATTTTGCAGAACAAATTCGTTTTAATGTGTTAAACGGTAAAAGGAAATAATTATGCTATGCTTAAATGGATCATGAATAGCTGAAAATTTCATTTGTTTCTTTACTGCAAGACATGGGCATCTTTTAAACATGTTTACTACTGAATTGAATACCTTGCAAACCTTTTACAAGTAGTTTCAAATTCAGATCAACCAGAAACCTTTTCGCGTGAAACGAAAGGGGTTCCTCACTGGAACAGATGCTCCTAACACAACAGAGTAGTCCTCTCAGCCCGAAAGCAGTCAGAAACAATAGATCTAGGAAACAGTAGTCGGATGCAGTTCTACCGGCTTCATATTTGGATCACCAATGGCGCGGCCCTCAAATAGCTCTGATACCATGTAGGAATTTACAGGGTAAGTTCCTCAGACAGAACACCAAAGGACACCGCTCACAAACAGATCACAAATCAATACACCAATATTTTTAATGTGGTTAAAACCCTCAAAGAGGGAAACAATCCACGGCCTGAGCCAATGCAGCCACTTCAGGCAATTTATTAATAAAAGAATGAAAATTTACATAAGCTTCTCTCATGGATGGTTACCCTACAAATGACCCTCCATGCTCTTTAAATAGAGATCATGGACCAATCGAGTGTTAAGCCACAGATCAAGTGTTGGTAATACCAAAGAGAGAATGAACCGTCGGATCACTACATATCGTGACTGTCGGATTGTAAATTACAAAAAGTACATAGTGAAGAAACACACTTTACCTAACTCTATACTAGACCAAGTTATACTTAACTACTTCCTATGTGTCGGAATATCCTAATAAAATTCACCCCAAAACATTTTCTCATTATTCAACAACATATGTAATTAGATAGAAAGAATAATATCATCAACAATGTAGCAAAACATAAAGAACAATAAAAGAAAATAATTCACACATAGAGACACTAGGATTGGTCAAAGACCATGGTAAAACCCCACAAGGGGACAAAGCCTTTCAAATTCTTCTTCTTATTAGATTGTTATTGAATGTTTTAAGAAAGAGAGAGTACAATTATCTATATCTTCAACCACAAAAATATCCAACAAAATCAACTAAACAACATCGAAGATATGAACCTAATAATGATAGTAATCAAAACCTTGATTCAAAATGTTGCAGTCAACTGCCATATTCTGTGGTCAATTGGAAAATCAAATCCTAGTTGGAATTTCCAACCACACGAGAGAGTATACATGCGTGTAGCTGAAACCCTCCAACTGCACTAATAAGCTTGCGTGCTTGCAATTGTAACTAAAATTTACCTGTGACAAGCATGTGGTTGGAAATCAAAGCCCTAAACACATGAAATTCTCGGACCTTGCAATTTTGGACCTGTACGAACCAATCTTCGCGACCTAGCCTCAGACATGTGCGAACAAAACCGAAAAAGAGAAAATAATAATGTTTCATGATGATCTCCAAATGAGGGCCATTTGAGTTATATATATAGCCATCTATGGGTGTCTGATTTCTCTTTTGGGTTGACCTGTCTTTTTGTGCATATGTGGGCTTCAATTCAAAAATATTCTTCCCCTTGTCCAAATCAAGTGCTTCAAAAGTCAAACTTAATCCTCTTGAAAAGAGGAATCTAGTCCCATGAATGGAATTTTTCACTGAGCTTCCAAATTAACACATATCCAATAAGTCATGAAATAACAATACAATACCCAAAAATAATAATAATCCAATATTTCAGAAGAATAATGATTTTGATGTTAAAAAATAAAAATGTTATGGAGAAAGAAATTTCATAAATAGAAGCCCTTAAAGCATACCAAGACATTGAGAATATGTCCTTTAATTATAGAAATATCAAATAATAATTCAACTAATCACAAGGTAGCATTTATTTTAATGAAACAAAAGTCTTAGACAAAGTATGATAAAACCTTTAAGAACTTTCGCTCATAATAATTGTTTGTTAGAATGTTTGTGCAATTATTCAAATCTAAAATATATTATTTGATACTAGATATTTATTTATTAGTTTTTTTTTTGAAAAAGATTGGACCTTAATTAATTTATTTATTCTCATAAACAAAATTGTTTTATCTGGTCATATCGAGAGGTTTAATTATTTATTAATTTGTATTTATTTAATCATTTAGTTGGTCCTGACATTTTTTTAGTTAATCATAATTTCAAATACCAATTTAATTTTACTTAGTCAAAAATAGTTAGGTAAAAATATATATTTGGAAATTATTTTTAATATATATTTAGTTACTCATAACTTCACACATACCAATTTAATTTTAGTTAGTGAAAAATAGTTTGGTAAAATAATTATTTGAACAGTTAATTTTTAATATATATTTGTTGAAAGTTGTATTGGGTATTTATTTGATTAATAAATATATTTTTATAATAAATTATGATTTATTATTTAGTCCAAAAATAGCTTGAAGTATTCATTTTTTAATTATAATTATTTATATTTTTTTAAATATTGGTTAAAGCTAGATTTATATATTCTTAATCGGTCCGAATTATTATTTTTTTTCATTATTTCACTAATATATAAACTATTCTATGATTTGAATACTGCATCATTGACTTGATGATAAACTCAATACTGGCTGTTCCAAACACATCCAGAAAACACTCCAAATATGATTAATATTGAAAAATATCCCAACAATTATAATTATAGATAGTGCATCATAAAGGCTTAAATTTGAAAACATAATAATTTTCTCGAACAATTACAACGCTGAGTAAAGTCCTGTAGTAAACAAAGTACCTATTCATTTCAAATGCCCCCAGAATTTTATAGGAGGAAACTAATACGTAAATCAAAGGCATGACTGTAGCTGTTTCCAACTATCAAATGCCATGAAACACTTTCCCCCCAAACTTTAGTGTATCTGACCCGTAAAATGAATTTGTTATCGTAAACCCTAAAAGGTAAGAAGAAGGAGAATGTGGAAATAGAATACATTAGGTGTAAGAGAAATTGTCTTAAGATAAAAAATAAATAAATAAATAAATAAAATAATGAGATGAAATTTCGTTTCCATATCCATCTTATAGCCTCTCGTTGGACTCATATACATACCTAAAAAGAAATTACAACCAAAGAAAAGGTTAGAAATAATTTCTTTACAAAAAGGAAAAGGAAAGTAATGAAGGGAAAAAAAGAAATGACAACACTATTACATGTAAAAGACCGATGCCAAAATCTTCAACCCTCACTGGGATTCTGGAAAAGGAAACATAGGGATTTAGTAGAAAATATATCCACATAAAAGAAGTAAGGAAGGAATTTCCCTCGTTATATACCCTAACCAATCACTAGCCAAAGAAGAATGAGAACTGTGCTATAAAAATCCGAAAAAGGAAGTGGGGTTTCGTCTTCAAGAACTGTGAAACCTTCCAATAACAAGAGTAGTAAGACTGAGCAACAAATTCCACCCATAATGAAACCAAAAAAACCGGGAAGAATAAAGAAATCATCAACCAAATAACAACACAAAGATAAATTGGTAAATAAATTTCGGTTAGAAATTGTAATTATTTCCATATGAGGAGTTGACTAAAATTAGAGAGTCTGAGTGTTGAGTGTTACGTGTTGAGTCAAGTCCGGTGATGCATACAGAGTTAAGTGCAGTCCATGTTTAGAATGTGAGTTAACTAAGTTAAGTGTGTGTGCGTGTTAAGATATTTTAGGCCAATCTCTAGTCGAGAAGGTAAAATGGCCTTCAACAAATTCATTGTAAGTATCAAATTTTGTGTGATCAATAAAAAAGCCACAACTCATGTATTTTGTATCTGAATTATTTTTTTTTGGGTCCTCGGTCTTTCCAACAAATTGTTATGAGAACGAGGTTGCAAAGGGCGAGAGAGAACGAATTAGCATCAGTCCGTGTGAGAGGAGAAATATATCTTTTCTCTTGGTTAATACTATAACGCACCTTGTAGGTTATACAAAGGGCATTATAACGCATGCAGGTGTTAGCAAGAACCACGTTACAACAGCTAAACTGGTCACGGTTCGAGAGCACACATTTTTCCTTTGATGTTTGTAGTATTAGAGGACTAACGCAGGTTATTGTTGCCATGAAGAGAGTTAGCACGCAGGCCTCAATCAGTCTAGGCCGCGTTAACCGAGTCGAAAGGGCACGGAAATTTGTTTAAAAGAAGTCACGTGGTGAGAGTTGACTCGTGAGATCTCATTAAAAAGCTTCAAATTCTTTTAAAAGGGGCTTTAGTGTGATTTATTATGAAAGAGAAGTGCTTTTTGAATAGAAGGTTTATATGAGTGAGTGATATATAAAAGGAGATTTAGATTTTATTTTTTTATTTTTTTATTTTTTTTATATACACAAAAGTAATTAAAGGTTTTTTAAAAAAATGGATTTACTATATAAGGGAGTGTTTTTTTAAGTTTTTCTTAATATAAAAGGTTTATTTCAAGGAAAAGGTTTTTGACTGAAAAGAGTTTTTGAGCTTTTGCAAAAGTTTGTTTATTGACAAAATTTGTTTTTTTGTCAAGAATGATAATGTTTTGAGTGAAGATTGTGTCTTACTGGGGCTCATATTGAAAATCATATTTTTTTCACGGGTGATATGGAAGATAGCCACATGCAATCAGCAAAGCAGCTATAAGAAAAGGAATGACAACAGTTATGGGTCGCAAAGCACGACTGAAGAAGTCTAAGAAAGGAAATTGAAAAGAAGAGGCAAAGATCATTGCCATGGTTAGAGAGGTTCAGGCCATAGCCGATGAACTGAGAAGTCTATGAGACGACAAAGAAGAAATCGAGGGTGATTGGTGTAGTTTTGAACTGCTACCACCTCCTATGTTTACACGTGAATATTTTGATCATTGGGTTATCAAGATGCTAAATTTCTTTGAGCTAAAGAGTTAATTGGGTTTGAATCTAATAACCCATATGGTGTAGTATGTGATTCTTTAGCATTGAATTTTATAAAACATTCATTGGATGAGAAGTGTTTGTGTAAGGTAGCAAAAGCTACAACTTCCAAGGAAGCATGGAAGTTCTTGGAAGCAGATCTTGGTGCAAGGGAGAGTGACATGCAGTAGCAGGTTATGTCAAAAGCAAAGAAGTCAGCTGCAGATCTGAGAGTAGATGAGCAAGACTTTGAGAGGAAAACAAAGCTTGGAGAATCCCACTCAAGAGTGGATGATGGTTTTCAAGACCATAAAATTGAAACCCATTACGCAAGCATGCATATGGATGAAGAAGATGCAACAAAGATTGCAAAGAGAGAAGCAATAGCCTTTGTATGTGAAGCAAAGCAAGATCATATACATGCTCAAGGAATCCATTGTAATGTGCATGATGTAGATGGTGGTGAATCCCACTGTGATGAGACACATGTGGATGATGACTACAAAGTGAGATGTGAATTGGTGAATCCAGCTGTAGTTGATGGATTTTTTGAAGTTGAAATTGTCAATGAGCATAGGAATGCTCGGTTATCCCACCATAGTGTAGATGAACATTATGTTGATGATATGTGGTTTCTTTTTTGAAACAGGGATTGATTGTGATAATATGGTAAGCGCAATGTTTGATGAAAGAATTGAAGTTTGAAGTTGCCACTGTAGCAGCAAGATATCAAGAAGTTGGAACCGCTCATGAAGCAGTATGTCATATAGAAACAACTGATGATCAAGAACAAGATAAAGTGATTGAAGAGTTTTTAATGAGAATATCCACTAACAACATAATAGTGGAAGACAACCTTCATGCAATGAAAACAAGGCAGGGAAGCAAGAGGTAGAGAAGGAAGCTCTGACTGAAGAGCATAATAAAGATGTTTTGAACATTGCTTTTAAATATGAGGGTGTTCAAAATAGCATGGACAAAGAAGTTGAAAGAAAGATTGTTAATAAGTTTGATGCAGATTTGAATCTCATTGAAGAATGGATTCAGAAAACAATAGATCAAATTGAAGCGAGTCTTAAAGCAATAGCTGGAATAAAAGAATTGAAAGAAATGGTGAATAATGATCTTGAGTGTGCAGATTACAGGAAAAAAGCAGCGGTACCTAATGATGAAAGTGAAAATAATGATATGGATGTTTCTTAAGAGAAAGATGAATGTATTGAAACCATTTTTCAACAATGGAGTCAATAAGAGATACGGTTATGCTATCAAGAAATATCGCAGAATGAAAGTCATGAATATGAAGCGTGAGAAGTAGAGCAAAGAAGACAATTTGAAGATGCAATGTTTTGGGAGTTGTTCATAGTTGAATGAATATTTGAAGAGGAAGTTGTAGAAGACATGATCCAATTATTTTTCAAAACAAGTTCAAGACAAGTCAAAGAAAAATTGCAGCAACAACAAGTAAAGGAATATGGAGCCCACAATAAGAAAGAACAATAGAGAATGAAGAAATTTCGAGGATTAAAAATTAGGAAGAAGAGAAAAAGGAAATGAAAAATTGTGAAAGCCTTGAGTTATTGTAAGCCTAGCTGAGACATAGACCAGCAGGCATGTTTGAGTGATAATTGAGTCAATTTATATTGTAAGACTAGCATCCATAGTTGAGTCATCTTGAGTTATGTTGTGTCATATGGTCGTAATTAAGGGGGAGTGTTAGAAATTGTAACTACTCCTGCATGAGGAGTTGGATAAAATTAGAGAGTCAATTAACTTGAGGGTTGAGTGTTGAGTATTGAGCGTTGAACATTGAGTCAAGTTGAGTGATGGATAAAGAGTTAAGTGAGTCCATATTTAGAGTGTGAGTTCACTGAGTTAAGTGTGTGTGCATGTTAAGATATTTTAGGCGAGTCTCTAGTCAAAAAGGTTAAATACCCTTCACCGAGTTCATTATAAGTATCAAGTTTTATGTGATCAATAGAAGAGCCACAAATCGTGTGTTTTCTGTGTGAATTATTTGTTTCATCTCCTCTACCTTTCCAACAATTTCTTAGCTCCAAATAGACGAACAGAAAGAACTTACCTATCTATTCTAGTCCTCATGCAACAGAGGTTGTGCAATGCATGGCCAAGTTGAAGCCGAGTGGTGGAAAGTGCTGGAGTTAACAATTGCAACCCTAGACGCACAGATCTCCAACCCTCGGCGACGAGGATCAGAATGAGGCTCAACGTCAGTGGAGAAGTCGATGTAGCTACCCCAAAATTCTCAGATATGCTCCTATCCGTCGATCTCAAACTTAAAACCCCGAGGGTCACAATGGTTGGACGTGCGGTAAGGTTTTGAATACGAAAAATGGCATCCAAGAGATGTTCGACATATTTTCAAAGTCTAGATAATTCCACTATTAAACATCACCCCGTCTCTTCATATAGGTGTTATACATTGAAAACAATGACCAAGGATAAGGCCTATACCATTATTAAGTAGAATAACGATCATCCAAACCCTTAACGATACCCAGATGGAAGCGAAACTTGGCTAACTCATACACTATTGCCAAATATACTCATAAATTCGCTCGCCAACTAATATGAGAACCTAATGAAAGGGAAGACGAATAATATAGATGCAAACCTGGACACTGGAAACCTCGACACTGGAATTAGACAACACCAAGACGATGACTAAACTACATATTACATTCACAACAATGAAAATCAGTTATAAATATTAAGAAACAACACCAACGTATGGGTCGATGTATTATATTGTAGAATGAGTTGTAATATATGTAGTGAATCATCCCTTGAAGTAAAGTTTTATTTCTATTATTTATTTATGAAGAAAAAGAACATAGAAAACAATATTTATGCCAATAGAAAGTCTAACAAACTTTTACAAAGATAGGAACCAATTTTTTTTTCAATTTATGCCACACTCAAATTGGGTTGGATTCTATAATAAAGTTTTTTGGTCCTACAAACAAAAATATTAATAACTTCTCGTTTATTATTGCTTATCGAAAGAAGATTTTTAATATATTAATTTTTTCTTTTAATAATGTTAGGGTTTATTAGGAGATGAATTTTATAAAACCTATTAAAAAGACAAAAACCAAAACAACAAATGTATTATATAGACTTTTATATATATATATAGATATATTTTTGGGCGAAATCAATATATCTTCCCACATATTAAAGTGAATATATGTGTTTTCCTTGTTAATAATTTCAAAATATATAATATCTTAAAACGGATAAAATTTTAAATAATTAAATATTTAAAAAAATAAGCTACCTTTTAATAATTAATAGAAATTTACTCTTATTGATATATGTAATTTCTTTTCCATAATAGAAAGAAATTGTTTTTGTGAAACACCAAAAAAAAGGTTTAATTTTATCTGAGGAAGATTTGCATCTATATTATTAAATTATATATATATATATAAATTAATTTGTATTGTAATGTATAAAAATTAATGATTTTTTTTTATTAAATAACTTTAAATTAATTGTAAATATTAAATATATAATTTTATATGACGATGAAAATTTCTTAAAGCTTTGCAACCCTAATGATCTTGCGGCCATGAGGTAGGCGGCATGGAAAACCTCGAAAACAAGCAGACCGACGCAGAAAAAAACGGACAGGAGGCACAGAAATGACAAAGGAGACCAGGAGGGGAGAGATCCCCTCCTATAGAGATGCAACAACGGGAGAGGAAACACGCAATAGAAAGCCTGAGAATGAGAAAAGGACACTGGGACCAGTCCTTGGAGCAAGATGGCAGGCAGGGAGCAAAGGTAAATGCTTGTCATGCACAACAGAAAGACCGAGATTTGTCATCCCTATGAATAAACTCAAGCATTATCGAAGTTACATAAAAGACCATGCACTGATATCCAAGTTCATTGGAGTCTGGCCGTCTGAGAAAGACCTGACAAGATGGATCCAACAGAAATGGCAGCCACGCGGCCACATCAAGCTGAAGTTGGGAGCGCGTGGATTCTTTATGGTAATCTTCTCTAACCTGCAAGACAAAGAAAAATTATTTGAAAATGGCACATATTTCCATAACAATGCAGGTTTATTTATGAGGTACTAGGAGGAATGTTACAACCCGGATAAAGAGAAATTCCTAGCAGCACCCATATGGGTCAGACTGTTTAGATTACCCATGGATTTTTGGGATCCATAAATCCTAGAAGGAATAGGTAACACCATAGGCAGCTTTGTTAAAATAGCGGAATCAACTAAGAAAGGAAGATATACATCCTATGCAAGAATCTGCGTATACATGAACAACCCCATTCCAAGAATAGTAGAATTAGAATACCACGAAGAGGTATGGCATCAAGCTCTGGATTACGAACACATACCTTTTAGATGTTGAAAATGCTATGAATATGGGCACTTCTACAAGGAATGCCCCTTAAATGCTGAGGAGGAAGAAAGAAAGACAATGAGGGGTTTCAAGAGGTCAAATCCAAAAAAATATCTGCAAATGAAACCCCTGAGGAAGGAAGAAAAGAATAGATAGTTAGAGAAAATGAGGTAAACGGGTTTGAAATCCTGCAGGTAGCAGAAGAAGATGAAGAAATCCAAGTCATGGATTACCAAGAGGAAAAAGAACAGGTAGGCAGAATAAATCAAGATACAAACAACATCAAATAGAAAGCCCCACGAGAAACATGGGAAAAGGGGAGCAAAAAAGAAAAGAAGGATAAACAAGAAAATGAAGTAATGGAAATAGACATGAGTAAAGGGGAAGACCCAACAGCAGAAGAAGAAATCCTGAGGAAACTACTGGACAAGTGGAGGAATCTAGATGAGAAGTTTATCCTAGAAGAGGATAAAAGATTATACAAGGAAATCTTCCAAAAATACAAAGAAAAACAGGAGAAAGGAACCACAAGCATGAATGAGCAGTTAGGAATACAACCTGACAATAGCCAAGAACAACAAAGTAAAGGGAGAGGAGGAAAAAAAAGAGGAAGATAGAATCTTCAAGAGTCAATACAGGTAATGGGAGAAATGTTAGTTAATACTGGAAGAGTAGTACCGCTCTCAGTGGTATTCCACCAAACCACCCAACCTTCTCAATGATAATTACATCATGGAATATCTGGGGGCTTAACAACAAGGGTAAGCAAAGGTACCTGACAGAAAGGATTAAAAAAGAAAAACCCCAAATCATGATGTTGCAAGAAACAAAAATAACGGGGGGAAAATGGAGAAGATTCTCAGAAAAATCAAGCCTACTTATGAATGCATGACGCTGGATGCAAAAGGGAGTGTAGGGGGTATTGCAATTTTGTGGAACCCTGCAGAAGTCATTGTAGACCATTGGATAGGTATGAAGAGGATCCTCTCAGGGAGATTCAGAATGATAGGACAAAGAGAGTGGTTCTTAGTATTGGTGGTTTATGAGCCTCATATACCAGTGGAAAGAGAGGCCTTCCTAACACAGTTGCAACGGTTGGGAAACCAGCACATAGAAAAACTATGGGTGATAGCGGGAGATTTTAATATGATCACCTCCACTGAGGAAAAGAAGGGCGGACTGCAACGGGAGGATGCAAACATGGAAAGATTCAGGGAAACCCAGGAAGCCCTAAAACTGATTGATGTAAAAACCATTAATGGAAAATATACCTGGAATAACAGAAGAGGAGGCAATAGGTAGATAGCTTCCAGACTGGATAGGTTCCTAGCAATGGAACATTTTCTTGGGAAATACATACTCTATGAAGCAATCATCCTACCATGCCAAGGATCAGACCACTGGCCGATAAAACTTGAAATCGCCATGAATAATCAAAACCAACACAGGCTGTTCAGGTTTGAATCTTTTTGGCTGCGAGATCCAACCCTCATAGAAAAAATGGAAAACTGGTGGCAGAACAGTGAAGAGGAAATAAAAGGAAAAACAAGATGCACACACTCCAATTAAGATTAAAGGAGCTAAAAGACAAAATCAAGAAATGGAATCGAGAAGAATTCGGCAACATCCAATACGACCAAGAAAAGCTCCAAACAGACACGAAAAGGATACAGCAAAAAATAATAGAAGAAGGGAGAACAAAGGAGCTAGCACAGGAAGAAGGAAGGGTGCTAATCAGATTGGAGAAAAGAAGAAAACAAGAGGAAATTCTATGGCGGCAAAAGTCAAGAGTACAATGGCTGAAAGAGGGGGAAATGAATACAAAATTCTTCCACAGAGCCATGCAGCAACACAAGCAGCAACACATAATTTTCTCGCTAAAAAATACCCAAGGTAATAGGGTAACTCAAAAAGAGGAAATGGAAAATTTATTGATTCAGCACTTTAAAAGCATATTTACGGAGACACAAAGCAACAGAGAAGAGGAGATAGCAAAAATAAGTCAATACATTCCTAAAAAGGTAAACAGAGAGAAAAACATGGCCCTCCTAAGGGTAATCATTGAGAAAGAGGTAGAGGAGACAGTGAAGACAATGGCCAAGAACAAAGCCCCAGGCCCGGATGGATTTACAGCAGAGTTCTTCCAAGCAACATGGAGCTTTATGAAACAAGACATTGTAAACACAGTGGAAGAATCAAGATGTAATAAAAGAATGAACCCAACATGGAATACAACTTTTATACCATTAATTCCAAAGGTGGAAAAGGCTGATGAACCTCATGGCTTTAGACCAATAACCCTGTGCAATGTAATCTACAAAATTCTAGCAACCATAATGGTAAAAAGATTACAACCTATACTTCCAACACTGATAACAAAAGAAAAAACAGGGTTTGTGAAAGGAAGGCAGATAGTGGATGGGATTATAGTCACTCAAGAGGCAATACATTCATTAAAGAAGTTGCAAACTAAAGAAATGATGATCAAACTGGACCTAGCAAAAGCCTACGACAAACTCAGCTGGGAATACCTCCAAAGCATCCTAAAAGCATACGAGTTTGATGATAGATGGACAGCATGGATAATTTCAATGATATCCACTCCAAGCATGTCCATACTGCTGAATGGAACACCAACAGAAACTTTCAAACCTTCTCGAGGGCTCAGGCAGGGAGACCCATTGTCATTGTTTCTGTTTATAATAGTAGCGAGTGGCTTAGGTAGATTAATACAAGAAAAAGTAAGCAGCGGGGAGCTTAAAGGTATGAAATTATGTGGGGAAGATTTAACCATTACACATCAACAATTTGTAGATGATGTAAAGATGTACAGCCAAGCAAATCTAAAGGAAGCTAAGAAACTAGTGGAAATCCTAGTAGAATTCACAGACGCATTAGGAACAGAGGTAAATAAGGAAAAAACAGATTTTTTTTTCTTTAACACCCCAATAATGGCTCAAGCATTCTTAGCCAGAACAATGGGGTTCAAAATTGGAAAGCTACCAACGAAATACCTGGGAGTACAACTGAGTGACAAACAGAACAAAATAGAGAATTGGAAAGGCGTGATAGGGAAAATTCAAAAAAGAATGGACAATTGGACATTTAGAACACTAAATATACCACGTCGACTCATCCTCCTGAGGGCCGTACTCCAAGCTATGCCAATTTATCAAATGGTTAGTTAAGCGATTCCTAAAACCATATGTCAGAAAATGGTAGAAATGTTCAAAAAATTTCTATGGCAAGGTATAAACAAAACAAAAATGTGGGCTTTGCTCTCATGGACATGGCTAAGAAAATCTGTTACAGAAGGGGGGTTAGGCCTGAGAGATCCCTATATATTAACCAAATTATGGGTGCAAATTATGGTGGAGGTGGATTCAAGGAGGGGAAGATCTATGGAAATCGTTATGGGAAACGAAATACGAGATGGAAAGGTCACCTGAAGGCAAACTCCGAAACCAATCAGAAAAGAAAGGTTCAGCCATCTGGAACCTTGCAAGTCTTAACAGGGACCTGATAAGAGAATACAGGTTTTGGGAAATTAGAGAAGGGGATAAAGCAAACATTTGGCAGGAGGCGTGGCAACAGTGAGGAGCCCTTAATCGGGGACTTCAACTCCAAGACATCCAACAGTACACTAACCAAATGGTGGAAGATGCAATTAGAAATTACTGGGTACCAGAATAGGATGGGTACTGGAGAAAATGGAAAATGAAGAGCGACTGGCCAGAAGCACCAGATACAGAACAATGGATACATTACCAAAAATAAATGGAAACAAGGAAAATTGCATTCAAAGAAGGAACATATATAATAAGATGGGGTAAACACATAAAAGGCATGTTTACCATCTCAGAAGGATATCATATAAAGGCAGGAAGAATAGGAAACACAGACATAAAAAAATGGGATAGAATATGGCAGTTAAAAACTTGGCCAAAAGTGGTGTTTTTTACTTGGACAGTGATGCATGGGCGCGCCTTAACCTAGGACCAACTAAGAAGGAAGGGGACGCATGGACCTTTGTGATGCGCCCTGTGCCAAAACGAAGAAGAAACCATGGAGCACGTTGCAAATTCTTGCAGCGTTAGCAACAACTTGTGGCAAAATCACTATCAGCTCTTTGAGATCACTTACAGGAACATAGGCAGCATAAGAACTTCAATAGAGAAATGGAGCAGAAACCCGTACCACAACACAATACTGAACCATGCCTGGAATTTGTCCATCGGTTTCCTCCTATGGAACCTATGGAAGGCAAGAAACTGGGTGATATTCAGAGAAGATGGAAAGTCCAAAGAGGAAATATGGAGCCAAACCATGAAAAACATAAGAGAAACAGTAATCCTCGAAAATTGGAATGAGGAAGACTGGAAAACGGAGGCAACAGAGACCCGCATCATGAACCGCTTACAAATCAAAGAAAAAACCACAAACAAGATAGGGAAGGAACACAAGGTAGGAAACATAGGAGCTGAAGAAAGCTATAGGAACCCGCCACAGGGTTTCACCAAGCTAAACTTTGATGGCATGTGAAAGGCAACCCTAGGGAGGCTGGAATAGGAGGGATATTCAAAGATGACGAAGGGGATATTAGAAGGGCCTATGCAATGAACCGTGGAATCGCCACCGATAACGAGGCTAAATTCCATGCGTTAAACAGGGGATTAACAATTGCGGTTAGGGAAGGATACCAAAGCCTGCAGATTGAAGGCAACTCACTGCTAGTGATAGAAACACTTAGAAAAATACAGCAAGGTACTCCAGCTAAAAAATTAAGAAAAAGTTGGCGAACGGCATGGGTAATAACTGAAATAAGCCAACAATTAAGGAAGGTTGCATACACCATATCGTCCCATGTGAAGCGGAAAGGAAATGCTCCAGCTGATTTCCTTGTGAACTGGGGATGCCAGAATAGAGAGCAGCAGTTGGACATGGGTGTAGAAGAACTTCATCAAAAAGAGGAAATGAGACAACTGATTCAGGCAGCAAAAGAAGACAGGCACCAAGGTGAGCATCTAACGAATTCGCTGGGAGGTGACAGGCACGACGAAGGACAAGAGCAGATGCAAGTGGGACAGAACAGGTCAGACATGGAACAACAAAGGACAGACGAAAGGACGAAGCTGAGTCGGATGACGGAGGGAGACAGAGGAAGGACAGGCCTGGAGAGGTCGGGCACAGAGATGGAAAGGAATGGAAGAAGGGAGGGTAGGACAGCAAGTCTGTGGATGGGCAGCAATCTAGCGCCAAATGGTAGAGTGGAGTCAGCAAATGGATGGCAAGAGCAGCCTGGAGAGGAAGGCAATAAATTAAGGACGGCAGACAGGATAGGTGGGTATAATCCCAAGGCAGGGGGGAAGGGAGGCGGGCCAAGGAAGGAGGAAAGGGAGGATAGCTGGCGGTAAAACTACGGAAGGAATATGACAAAGGGATTAAACCTAAGGAAAAGGCAAAACATGCACATTGCATGCGGACGAGCAAGGAGAAAGGTGGCGAGCTCGAAAGAACAAACAACAAGTGAGAGCCGAAGGAGACAGCGAAATGAAGGGACGTAGAAGGGTATGTGAAACTTCCTTCCCCACCCTGTGAAGAAATAACCAGTAGGAATTATAGAATAGGTATGAAAAATGTTATGCAGCTTTGGGTAGATAATAGAAACTATGGTAGATATTGTAGATATAAGAAAGAAGCTCACAATGAGGAATCCCTGGGGGTCAAGGCCGAAAAGAAGGATAAAAGTAAGGGTAAGGCGAGGGAGAGAAAGGGCTCACAGGGCCCAAATTTGCAGGATCCCAACAGTAAAAGTGGCGTCCTGGCTATCAACAGTCCAGGAAGGTTGCATGTCGTGTTGAATAACGACAGAGGGGATGGGAAAACCCAAAAACCAGGGAGGAATGAGTGGCACCTCATGGTGAGGGGAGAAACTATAAACAACCAGGATATGGCTAACAATACTGAGGAAGCTAAAACTGGGAAAGGGATATGCAATCCAATTAGAAAGAGGTGCGATCTCTTGAGAAAGACTGAGCATTCGACTCAGGAAAAGGACTTCAACATGCATAGTGCACGCTGAGGTAAACTAAGGTACTCCGAAACCAAACAAATCAGAGAGGCCATAGTATTGTATAAACGGGAAGGAAATTAGAGGGTGGAACCTCAGAGGGAAGGAAATTTCCGGAGAGAAACCAAGAAGAGAGGGGGGAGAAATACCCTGGATAAAAATGCAAACATAATTGATAACACTGACATCAATGCTCATTCTGTGATAGGTCTTACCCAAGGAAAGGGAGCAACTGCAAACCAGAACGAATACCTACAGACAAAGGGAGCTAATGAATAGATGAAAAGAAGAATGGCTCCCAGGCGTAGTAAGAGGACAACGAAAAAAGAAGAAGGTACCAGCAGCGCAGGGAAGAAAAGAGGTAGGCAGCCACATGGAGAGCAAATCAAGAAAATCATCGATTCATATATGGAGGGCAACTCGAAGGAGGTTAGAGAACAAATCTGGAGCTGGGAAATAGATTTGAGAAATCACCTCAGGGGCTGAGACTTACCCATGGATGAATGGGAAGGAACGTTGTAGGATTCAGGAACGTTAATGGCAAGCAATTGCTCTTGAAAAAGACCCTGCAACAATATTGGATTATGAAGCATGTCCTAGCTAGAGCCATGACGCTCCATCAGGAAAACATGGAAGGGGAAGTCTTGGATAAGCAGGAAAGGAGGAATGAGCCAGAACTTGTCCGGGCGGAAATTCTGAAAGACCTGGCGACTATACAAATCCAAACCTACAAGAATAATCTCGCTTTGGGTCGGATTGAGTAGACGTTGTCTAAGATACAGTGGAAGTTGTCACAGGGTCGCGAGATTCCAGGCCCCGTGGTGAAGGTGCCAAGTTCTGGTGCGAAGGCTTTAGTTCAAATAGCATCCTCTGATGAGGACTAGTTTATTTTGTCGTTTATCTTTGAATGTTATTAAAGTGCAGAAAATAAGCAATTTTGTTATGTCCTATAAATACAATAGGGATAAGCTCTCGAGAAGTAGGTGTTTTGTGATGAACTTATTCAAATTTTGGAGTGGATACAATGCTGGTTGGTGGTCACCTGGTTTCCTCTGGGCAGGTGACTCGTTGGGGGACATGTTTGTAAAAAATTTCTGAAACAGTAAATACAGAGAGCTCTACCATGTTTAACAATATATATATATATATATATATATATATATATATATATATATATATATATATATATATATATATATATATATATATATATATATATATATATAGAACTTCAATCAACATTCAAATAGGGAGAACATTATGACACACACAAATCACTTTATATCTTTATTGATCAGAGTAGTTACATATATAATATATCGATCACAAAATTAGATGAATCTAGATCCTAAGAATGTTGATCTAGATAGCTAATACAAGTCACACATAGGAAAACAAATAATTATAGATTGACACCTTAGAACTCATAATGACACATGGAAGCAATACTTCCAATACCCTCCCTTAATGCTTACATGTCGAAAATATAGAAAACACACATACATGAATATTTGTCATATTTGTATGATATTATCATCTTTAAGATTCATATCCATTTTGAAATCTCACAGTTTCTAATATTTTCTTTACCACACTTTCGAGCTTTGGACTTGATCCATTTAAGGCATAACCGCTTTAGACCATCATTGACGTACTTTGCAGAATTGATGCTTCTCAACCTCCTAGAGCAACAATGGGTCAGTGTCAATACTGAACCATCCTATGGAACTGCCACCATATGTTGAATATATGGCATTTCACTATATTCACCAGTTATCTATGATATCATTATGGGTACAAAATTTCTTCAGCGGAAAATTCTACAATTTATATTGTATAAAATAACTTGTATTGATGCTCGAGAACACAACGGGTCACACCAGCTTCACCTTATTAAGAACTACCAATGACTAATGCTCCCAGTGTACGATATGTCACATCAATGTATTCAATAATTCCTCTATTCTTTGTGGTTCTACATCATTTGAGTTTTGCACAATATAATAACATATTACTACTTCAACTCGCACCACAAACTATACATAAAAAAAAAAAAAAACACACGACATCTTAAAAATAGATCTTGGACCAGAAATCCCCAAAGATTAAAGCTTTCCAATCAGAAATACTCTATTGCAGAAGACACGCTAGTCTGTTATCCTTAACTCGGTAATTACACGGGAGTCCCTATGTTGATCTAGGTTTTTATTTTTATTTTTAAGTTATGTCCAACGTCACCAACAACTAGTTGCTTGATCCACAAACCCACACAACATATTTAAGTCTCTCCTCAATTCCTTTTTCCAACTTCAATTTTGTGATAGAGCTGCAATTTTTTTTATCTCAGTCAACCTTAGCGGATCGCTCATTAGCACATTGCATGATGGTTGCAACACCATCCAAAATACGCTCTAATACCACATTAGAAAATAGAAAGAGAGCACATTATGACCCACACAAATCACTTCATAACTTTATTGATCAGAGTAGTTAAAAATACAGGATATGGATCACAAACTTCGAGGAATTTAGATCCTCAGAAAGTGGATCTAGATAGCTAATACAACTCACACATAGGAAAATTACTACTTCTAGATTGACACCTCAGGACTCATAATGACACATGGAAACATTACTTCCAATAAAATAATGACTATATATAGTATTGATTATTTTTAAAATAAATTATATTATGACGGAATAAATATATAGATAATAATTTTAGTTACAAATT
Source organism: Pinus taeda (assembly GCA_000404065.3). Taxonomy (NCBI): domain Eukaryota; kingdom Viridiplantae; phylum Streptophyta; class Pinopsida; order Pinales; family Pinaceae; genus Pinus; species Pinus taeda. The sequence continues at coordinate 48,845 of APFE030564520.1, read as the reverse complement.
TCGTTTAATTTTGTATACTTTATATAAATTTCGTTTATAGTTTTTGTAGCATATATATTTTTTTCCTAGTACGAAAATCTTTGCATGAAGAAAAATATTCCTAATATGAAAGGAAAAAAAATAAAAAAATCCACAAGGCCGCATCGATAATTTGAAAAAAATACACTTGATATTATCCAAATTTTATGGAGCAAGGCTTGATCTCAAGGTTTATTTTTCAATTCAAATTGATTTAAATGTTTGGAAACTTTATTTAGATTTTTAATTGATTGTAAACTTTGATTTGTTAGATTATTTAAATTAAAAGATGTTTTAAAAAGTGAGGGGTATTAAATTGATTGGAATTTTAATTTTTTAGATTAAATGACAGGAAAGAAAAATATAGATAATAAATAATTTTTTTATTATTTATAATTATATATTTTTATAATCAATTAATTTATTAAGGAAAATAGTTTTTTAATTAATTAAAAAATAATAATAATAAATGAAGATGAAGAGAAAATTTGAAATTAAATAAAGTTTTAATACTAAATGAAAATTTTTAATGATAAGAAAATATGAAATCGAAATATAAATATTTTAAGTAGTTATGTTCTACAGCAAAGGTAAAAGTCGATTTTTTCACCCAAAAATGCTTTTTTATATCATGAATATTGGATATGTCTCAAGATTTAGGAGTTTTCAAAAAGAGAGAGATTAACAAGATGATCAAATATTAAATAATGTTATTATTAGTTAAAACATATGAAAGGAAAATTAAGCAAAAGAAGCAAAAGTATTATTATAAGGTTGATTTTAATTGTAAATGGATGGGTATACCGGGGCAATGAATAGAGACATTGGAGCTTTGTTGAGATGTCATTTCTAAGAAAAAAGTAACAAAAGATTTCACATTGATCCACACTATCTACAATAATCATGTGAATTTAAAGACAGTAAGTCTTTGAAATTAACGTGGCAAGTTATTTAAATAGGTAATAAACTTGTTCTTTATAAAACTAGTTATTTTATTTTATTTATATTTTTTTATTAAAATTATTTAATTTAATTATATTATAATAATTTAAAATAAATATCTATTTTTCTTTTTTATTTCTTATTTTTAATATTAGAGTTTAATATAAGAATTTAGTATGAGTTTTTTTATATTGAGTTTATAATTAGGTTTAATGTTAGGTCTACTCTGGTTAATATGTGCAATGAATCAATAATGTGTAATTAATAATGCTTAATAAACCAAGGATTAATATTAATGTGGCTATCCTAAAGGTTGTATTCATAAAATTTTTAATATGGTTGTGTTATGGGTGTTAATCTTAGGTTTCGTCAATCTTCTAGGTTTAATCTAGGGTTTAAACTTAGGTTTTTTTAATTTTAGAGTTATAATCTGAGTTTATAATATTATTTTAGAGTTTAATATATTTAGCTTAGTATTTAATACATTAATATTAGAGTGTATAATATGTGGACTTATAATATTAATCTTATATTTTATAATATTAACCTTTAGTTTTATAATATTAACTTTATGGTTTAATCTAAGTGTTTATAATATTGATCATAGGGTTTATAATTTAAGGGTTTATAATATTGACAAACATTGCTACAAGATGACAATTAATTTGATACTCATTGTCACAATGCCACATTACATGTTACAATTTATTCAATGTTGCCTCTCAACATTACAAAATTGGGGTTTATTAATTCCTTTGGTTTATAATATTAATCCTTTATGTTTTTAATCCCTAGGGTTTATAATATTAATCCCGTGGGTTTATAATAACATCAAGGTTTAATGTTGTGATATTTGAATGGTGTAGAAATCTATCCAATATCACATTATGGCAAACATTATCACAATTTGACAAGCAATATGACAATCATTGTTGGAACCTTACATTACATTGCAATTTTTTTAATGTCACATTGCAACAGTACAATAGGGCTTCATATTGTGAATGTTTGCATGCTAAAAAAAATCAATCAAAAGTTGGATTCTGACAAACATTGTCACAAGAGGATAATTAATTTGATACTCATTGTCATAATGTTACATTACATCAAAATTTATTTAATGTCGCCTCTCAACACTAGAAAATTATGGTTTATTAATCCCTTCGGTTTATAATATTCATCTCTTGGGTTTATAATATTAATCCCTATGGTTTACTAATTCCTTGGGTTTATAATATTAATCCCTTGGGTTTATAATCCCTTGGTTCTATAGTATTAATCCCTTGGGTTTTTAATACCTATGGTTTATAATATTAGCCCCTTGGGTTTACTGATCCCTTGGGTTTATAATAACATTAGGGTTTAATGTTGTGCCATTTGAATGGTGAAGAAATCTATCCAAGGTCGTATTATGACACACATTGTCACAATGTAACAAGCAATAAAAGAAAATGTGGTTGTCTATTTTGGGATTTATAATATTTATACATCAACACATGTTAAATATGGTTGAATTTTGTTTACATTGTCAAATATAGTCAACATGGGCATCATAGTCAACATGATGACCATGGTTAACCATGGTCTAACATTGCATTGTGGCAAAGACTGGCTCAATAAGAAAATCAATCATGGTCAACCATGTTGAAACATGGTCCAACGTCATATTATGACAAAGATTGTCTTAATATGTAAATCAACCATGGTCAACCATGTTTCTTTTAGCATTTATAATATTTATCATAGGGTTTCTGTACCTTCTTTTATAATATTTTTCTTAGTGTTTATCATAGGATTTACTAGATATGGAAATCAATCATGGTCAACCACGGTCAATATTGGTCAACCATGGTGCAATGTTGCATTATGACAAAGATTGTCTCAATATGAAAATCAACCATGGCCAACCACGTTTAATTATGGTTAACCATGGTCCAACATTGCAATGTGACAAAGATTGTCTCAATATGAAAATCAATCATGATCAACCATGGTCAATCATGGTCAATATAAAAAATTATTGATGGTCAATCATGGTCAATATGAAAAATTATCGATGTTCAATCATGGTCAACCATGGTCCAACGTCACATTGTGACAAAGATTGTCTCAATATGAAAATCAACCATGGTCAACCATGGTCCAACGTCGCATTGTGACAAATATTGTCTCAATATGAAAATCAACTATGGTCATCCATGGTAAATCATGGTCAATAACCATGGTCACATTGTGAAAAATATTGTCTCATGGTCCAATGTCACATTGTGACAACCATGGTCATCCATGGTTAACCATGGTCCAAGGTCACGTTGTGGCAGAAATTGTCTCAATATGAAAATCAACCATGGTCAAGCATGGTCCAACATCGCATTGTGACAAAGATTCTCTCAATATGAAAACCCATCATGGTTAACCATGGTCCAACATCGCATTGTAACAAAGATTGTCTTAATATAAAAATCAACCATGGTCAACCATATATTTTTTTTAGGGTTTATAATATTTATCTTAGCATTTATAATATCAATCCCTTGGGTTTAATATTATTAATCCCTTGGGTGTATTATTCCCTTGAGATTTTAATATTAATTGCTTGGGTTTATTAGTGCCTTAGGTTTACAATATCCATCCCTTGGGTTTATTAATATAAGGGTTCATATTATTGGGGTATAATATTATTGATAGGGTTTATAATATTAATCTTAAGGTTTAATACAAATCCCTTGGGTTTATAATAGAAATTCCTTGGGTTTATTAATCTCACTGTGACAAAAGTTATCTCAATATGAAAATCAATTTCATGGTCAGCCATGGTCCAATGCTACATTGTGACAAGGATTGTGTCTATATGAAAATCAACCATGCTTAACCATAGTCAAATATGTTTATTTTAGGGTTTATATACCTTCGGTTTATAGTATTAATCCCTTAAGTTTAATATTATTCCCTTGGGTTCATAATGCCATGGACTTTTAGTATTAATCCCTTGGGTTTATAATATCAATTCCTTAGGTTTATTAATTTAAGGTTTCATATTCCTAGGGTATAATATTAATGTTAGGGTTTGATGGTAATTTTAGGGTTTATAATATTTATCTTAGGTTTAATATCCATTAGGTCTATAATATTAATCCCATGGGTTTATGACAAATATTTTCTCAATATGGAAATCAATCATGGTCAATCATGGTTAACATTTTTCAAACATGGCCGACCATGGTCAATTATGGTCAACCATGGTCCAACACCACATTGTGACAAAGATTGTCTCAATATGAAAATAAACCATGGTCAATCGTGGTCCAATGTCACATTGTGAGAAAGATTTTCTTAATGTGAAAATCAATCATGGTCAACCATGGTTAATAACCATAGTCATATTGTGACAAATATTGTCTTGATATGAAAATCAATCATGGTCAACCATGGTACAATGTCACATTGTGACAAAGATTATCTCAATGTGAAAATCAACCATGGTAAACCATGGTCAACCATGTTTATTTTAGAATTTATTTTATTTATCTTTGGATTTACATAGTTTGCTCTTATAATATTAATCCCTTGGGTTTAATATTATTCCCCTGTGCTTATAATCCCTTAGGTTCTTAGTATTAATCCATTCGGTTTATTATTCCCTTGGGTTTATAATATCAATCCCTTAGGTATATTAATCTAAGGGTTCATATTCCTAGGGTACAATATTATTCATAGGGTTTATAATATTAATCCTAAGGTTTTATGTAAATCCCTTGGGTTTATAATCATGGTCAACCATGGTCAACATCACATTGTGAAAAATATTGTCTCAATATGAAAATGAACCATGATTAACAATGATCAACCATCATCAATCATGGTCAACCATGGTCCAACATCACATTGTGACAAAGATTTTCTCAAAATTGAAATCAACCATGGTCAACCATTGTCCAATGTCACATTGTGAAAAAGATTATCTCAATATGAAAATCAACCATGATCAACCATAATTAATCATGATCAAGCATAATCGGCCATGATTAACTATGGTCTAATGTCACATTGTGACAAAGATTGTCTTAATATGAAAACCAAACATGGTCAACCATGTTGAACCATGGTCCACTATCATATTGTGACAAACATTGTCTCAATATATAAATCAACTATGGTTACCCACGGTTATTTTAGTGTTAATAATATTTATAATAGGGTTAATGTACCTTAGTTTATAATATTTTTCTTAGTGTTTATCATAGGATTTTATTGTTATGGGAATCAATCATGGTCAACCATGGTCAATCATGGTTCAATGTCGCATTCTGACAAGCATTGTCTCAATATGAAAATCAACCATGGTCATTCATGGTTCAACGTCACATTGTGACAAGCATTGTCTCAATATGAAAATCAACCATGGCCAACCATGTTCAATCATGGTCAACCATGGTCCAACATCGCATTGTAATGAAGATTGTCTCAATATAAAAGCCAATCATGATCAATATGAAAATCAACGATGGCCAATCATAGTCAACTATGGTCCAACACTACATTGTGACAAATATTGTCTCAATATGAAAATCAACGGTGGTCAATCATAGTCAATTATGGTCCAACACCACATTGTGACAAAGATTGTCACAATATGAAAACAAACCATGGTCAACCATGGTCCAACATCGCATTGTGAAAACAATTGCCTCAATATGAAAATCAACCATGGTTAACCATGGTCACATTATGACAAAGATTGTCTCATGGTCTAATGTTACATTGTGACAACCATGGCCCAACGTTGCGATGGGATAGAGATGGTATCAATGTGAAAATAAACCATGGTCAATCATGGTCAACCATGATCCAACATCGCATTGTGAATAAGATTGTCTCAATCCGAAAAACAACCATGGTCAACCATGTTTGTTTTAAGGTTTTTAATATTCTTAGGCTTTATATACCATGGGTTTACAAAACTAATACCTTGGGTTTAATATTATTCCCTTGGGTTTTTAGTATTAGTCCATTGGGTTTATTAATGTCATTGGGTTTATCATATCAATCCCTTGGGCTTATTAATCTAATGGTTTATATTCCTAGGGTATGATATTATTCATAGTGTTTATAATATAAATCCTAGTGTTTAATATAAATCCCTTGAGTTTATAATCATGGTAAACCATGGTCCAACGACACATTGTGACAAAGATTGTCTCAATATGAAAATCAACCATGGTGCGATGTCGCATTATGATAAAGATTGTCTCGATATGAGAATTAAACATGGTCAACAATGGTCCAATGTCACATTGTGACAAAGATTGTCTCAATATGAAAATCAACCATGGTTAATCATGGTCAATTATGGTCCAACATCACATTGTGACAAAAAATATTTCAATATGAAAATCAATCATAGTCAATCATGGTCCAACGTTGCATTGTGACAAGGATTGTCTCAATATGAAAGTCAACCATGGTATGATATTCCTATGGTATAATATTATTCATAAGATTTATAATATAAATCCAAGGTGGGTTATAAATGGCTTGGTTATTATATTAATAATCTTTTTTATTAATAATATCAAGATTTATTAATTAGGATATATCAATATTATTATCATATTATTATAATATAATATATTTATTATAATTATTATTAAATTATTATCATATTTATATGTAATAACAATATAAATAATAATATTTATAATAGAATCATTATTATTGTATTATTATTATATTTAAAATTTATTAATATCAATAATAATTTTATTCCATTATATTATCAATATATTTTATTAATAATCTAATTATATATAATTGATATACTATATATATCGAGAAAGAAATGGGGCTCGAAAGGGAAATTGAGAATGTCTCAATTTTTTTTGTGTTATGAGCTAATTGAAAATATCAGATATTTGACTCTTGGGTGATTTCGAGCTTGCTCCACAGAGAGTTCTAGGGTTTAACCAAGCGAGTGACAGAGGGAAACATGCACCCATGGAGGCACAAGGAGGAGGGAGCTCCACTCCTTCCTACAGTAATATGGTAGCAAACAGAGGAAGAGGAGGGAAAAAGAACAAACCTCCACAACCCTTGGAGGTCAAGACAAAAAACACTAAAACTCAGAAGGCAGAAGGCAGGAAAACCCATGCAGATCAAGTGCCCACGAAGAAGACCGTTAGGAGGAGAAAGAGGAAGACAGAGGTTAGGGAACAGAGAACAGAGCCAAGATGGGGCTCTGTAAACCCAAGACCATAACTAAACCTCGAGTTATTCTGAATTATCCAGCTCCACAAGCGCACAGGGATCACATGGAAAACTATGCCACCATATGAAAATTTATGGGAATCTAGCCATTAGAGAAAGCATTATACACCTGGATAAAATACAACTGGAAACCAAAGGAGGAGTGAAATATACATCTTGGATCCAAGCGTAAACATGGAAGACAGAGACAAGATTTTTGAAGGAGGACCATACTTCTTTGTAGCAGCTAGTCTCTATATGTGGCCATGGACGATGAACTTCGTGCCAGAACGAGAAACCTTCACTTCGGTACCAGTATGGATTAGACTATACTCCTTACCTTTAGATTATTGGATGCCAGAGTCTTTAAAATCTATAGGAAATAGATTAGGTCATTTCTTAAAAATTTCAGAGGCAACTCTACGGGGAAAATATACATCCTATGCTCGTATATGTGTGGAGATAGAATTATCAGGAGCCCTTCCAGATGAGGTCATTCTAGAAGTCTATGATGAGGAATGGGTTCAAACAGTTGACTATGAACACATCTTGTTCAAATTTCACAAATGTCATGAGCATGGACACCTATCCAGAGACTGTCCTTTTATTATTTTCTTCAAGTCAAGTTAATAGTTCTTTTTCTGATCTTCCAGTTCACTTTAGGTGCAAGAAGAGAGCATACTCAAGAAACTACCAAATTAATAACTTTCTCTTTTCTGATCCTCCAGATCACCTTGCAGTGCAAGAGGAGAGCATACTTTGATAGGTTATCAACTTCTTTCCTTGAAATTTTATGTTTTTTTTTTTTTTTTTAAAGAATATGGCTACTTAATTTCACTTCCCCGGCAACGGGACGCCAAAATGTTTGGTCAATTTAGTATTCCTAAATTGATATCATTAATTGTCAACCCGGGGCTCGTAAGCTGATGAAGTGAAGGTGTACTATATGTACTTAAGAAACCTCTTAGAGCTTTTTGTCGTTTGGGGGGTGTTGTTTGTGATTAATTTATCTTCCTAAGATGGAGTGATGTATTTATAAACAAATGAGTGATGGTGTGTGTGGAGTGAATTCTAGATGAGTGAGGGTGTGTGATTAGTGGTTCTAACTACTTGCTGAAAAGGAAAACTTGAAGGAAATAAATGAATTAAAATGAACTGAAAGCAAAGAACCACTTTCTAATGGTATTAGACACCATTCATGCTGTTGCAAATAAAAAGTAAGAAAATCACTTAAAAGACCAATGATAATGTTTATCTCTTCCTAACTCTCTGCCTCTAACACATAGTACTGTGTAAGACATGATTAAGAAGTAGCTAAAGGTAAGTCTAAGAAATAATAAAAATGAGAAAAATTTACTTTAAAGACTAGTGATAATATTTTGCTCTTTCTAACTCTCTGCCTCTATCACATATTACTGTGTAAAGCACGATTAGAAAGTAGCTAAGGATTAGTCTAGAAAGCACCCAAAGCCAGCTGCAAGTGATTAGTATTTTGATCTCTAAAAGATAAACAATTTATAGTAAGAGACCATTTATATGTTAGCAGACAGATTTGAGAAATAAAACTAAAAAATTAGCTATGGAAATAAAGTAAAAGGCAGCAACTTTGAATCTGTCAACTGAAACTACCACTAGATATAAAGCAAACACATAAACACACAAGTAATCCCGGGTCAAAAACCTGCAAAAGAACAATGCTGATCAGCTTAAAAGAAAGGATTCAAAATGAATTAAAATGAAGTGAATTATGCTGTACATAGGTCAAGAAAAGGAAATGCTGAACATAAAAATACTATACAAGGCTAATATGAACAGGGGCCCTCCATTCACATAACCCAAAGAAGACTCAAAGTGTTGAAAGCTTCAAAACAGCACTGCTTCTATTACTCCATGTGCAGAAATTCACAGTCAAGAGTGCTAGAACAGCACTATTAAAACAGAGTCTTGGGAATGCACGAAAATTATACCAAGTTCGTAAAAATACAGCAAGTAAAATTTAACATAAGTGTACGCAGACGCAAGTATTTATAGGCATCTGAAGGATATCCTATGCGTGCTTCTAAAACTGAAAATAAACCTGTCATGCATAATTAAAACTGCAATAACACGTCATGAGCCTGCGTGGGTGAGCTGGAGGTCCTGGTCGTCATGGGCATTGAATCCAGAGTTGGATTATGTCCCCCACATCCTGCGTAACATGGGCAAGTCACCGTTTCATCTGACATGACCCAACAGCTTACGCATCACCGTTAAGCTGCCTTCGTTGACCGGATCTTGCTCCTGTTTGACTGGAGGTATAGATGACGTGGATGATTGAACAAATGGCACAGGAACCTCGAGCACCTTGATACCTAAGTACCCATGTGGCTCATTTGGCAAAATGGCACGTGGAACCTTGAGAACAAAAAAAAGGCTGCGGAATCTCCAGATGGTTGCGGAATCATCAGATGGCTGCGGAATCGGCAGAGAGCTGCGGAATGCCTGTAAATATGTCAAAATCTAAACAAAACAGTCACACATTAGCAAAGCTCACTTGATCATGCTTAATGACATCTAATGTAATGATCTGGGTGGTTTTACATGGAGAATGAGGTGAAAGAGAGAGATAAGTGATGAAAAACAGTAGGTAATAGTGGATGATGAGGTGTAGGTTAGAGGCTCTACAATATTCATGGCTAGGAAAATATACAAAGAGGCATGGAGAATTTAAGAGTTTGTTATACTTATTTCAAATTCACAAGCTACAAGTACTTCAAATTCATTAATAATGTTGGTTTTCTAGGGGGCAAGCGTTGAACATGCTCGCTCAAATTATGCGAACACTATTACAGGAATGCAAATATGATGTTGTAAAAAGTGGAAACAATATTTTGTTGCTAACATTCTTAATGAATTAGATAATTGAATAAACAATTTCAAGAGGAACATATTGACAACATTTATTGGTATGCAATTAGATCTACTTGTTACATTTCTTTGCAAGAGATTATTGCAAGATGTATTTGAAGCTAGTTCTCAACAAGTTTTATGTTTCTTGAAGAAATAAGAAAATGGAAATTTGGAGTTTATTGGTAACAAAGGTGCTTCATATGTGCATTCATTAAGAATTTGAACCTATATTGAATTCACCTTATACTACTATTGTGAAAGAGTGTATTCTCTTAGGCCAAAAATCTATCTAGCAGTTGATTGATTATCTCAATGATAAGTTTGTGAAGCTAAATTTTGTATTCCTAGTTGTTACTTTGACTAAGACATTGAAAAGAAAGTTGAAACAAAATTATGGTTTTTATGCCTATGTGGGAGATTTGATGTTGGAAATTAATTAATATTAAAAAATGTGAAAGTGGAATAGAAAGTTTTGTTGTCACTCTACATCAATCATATCCAAACAAGAACATGCTTAGCGCATCGGAATAATGTGAGATGACCTATAATGGTGCTATTATTTTCCAATTTTGACGAAATAGGGAAAAATTGTTTGTTTTCTTCTATTAAGCACTCTTAGTTGTGAAAGACTATTCTCTAAATTGAATCATATAAAAAATTATGATATATCTTAGAATTTGTTTAGAAATGTTAGATGCATTAATGTGTTTATCTATACCAACACCTCAAGAGTTACTTGAAGATTATAATGTAGTTTATAAAACTTAAACAAGAATGATGTTGCGATGACCTTTTCCACTAAATTGAATAAGTTAACAATGATATAGTATTTTAACCAATGTTTTAATTCCTAATAATTTTATAATTTGATCTAAAAATGCTAACACTATATAGTGGAGTAAATTATTCTCAACATGTTTCCAATAAGTTAACATATATTCAATGGGAGTCATAATTATATCAAACTTTCCACTCATTTAAACATGATAAGATAGGAGTTCCATATTGAGAGAGCAATTTCAAGTTCATATTATTTTAAAGATTTACTAAATTGTAGATTATGCATAGTTGTATTTGAAATTTAAAATAATATATATACTCTTTAAATACAATATAAGAGAATTAAGATTTGAATGTTAAAAAAAATTTGTATTGTATTTTAATTGTATATATAATGGTCCTCTCTTAAAAAAAATCATTTTGTTGTCATTAAGAATTTACATTACAAAGTCAATTATATAGAGTTGTTATACACGAACTTTGTTTTAGTGGTTGCTTTCATCTATGCTCCATAACTTATAAATATGGAAGAAGGTGAATTTTTTTATTATATATAATTTTTTATTAAATATTTTCAACAACACAATGAATTTTAAAATATTATTATTTTTATTCTATAAATAATTATTATCAAAATAATTATTTTTTTAAATTGTTTATATTTCTAATTATAATTCAAAAAGTTTAACATATTATAATTATTCAAAGTGAGGGGTGGCCAATGATTAGGTGAGGGACTGTGGCAAAGCAGAAAGTTGAGGTGCAGGAGGGTTAGAGGTGGTGGTGGAAGTTTTAACCATGGAGGGGAGCAAAGGAGGGAGCTTCACTCCCTCCTACAAGGAAGCGGTAGCCAACAAGATCAAGATACCACCGGATAAAGGCAGAAGGAAAGTGGAGGAAGGAAGGAGAAATAGGGAAGAGGAAGCAGAAGGCTCCAAATCGGAGGAGAATGATGGCATAAAAGACAAGGAGAAAAATGACAAAAAACAGGGAATAAAAGACAAAAATCAGAAGAGATCATGTAAACCCAAGGCTGAAATCACTCCCAAAGTAGTATTAAATAATCCAGCGCTGCAGGCATATAGGGAGCACATGCAGACGCACGCTATCATATGCAAATTTATGGGGTTATGGCCCACTGAAAAAGCTTTGTAATCTTGGATCCGATACCACTAGAAGCCCAAAGGGAGCATTGATCTTCATCTGGGGTCCAAGGGTTTCTTCATTGTGGTGTTCACCAACATTGAGGACAAAGATAGAGTGTTTGAAGGTGGGCCCTACTTCTATCCTGCGGCAGGGCTCTATATGAGGCCATGGATGATGAACTTCATTTCAGAGAGGGAAACTTTTACCTCAGTCCCGGTTTGGGTAAGACTCTATTCTCTACCTCTTTATTATTGGCAAACTGAATCGCTAGCTGCCATAGGAAATAAATTAGGGAGGTTTATCAAAGCATTTGAAGCCACAAGGAGGGGAAAATATACTTCCTTTGCTAGGATCTGTGTGGAGATGGATCTATCTGGAGCTCTTCCGAATGAAGTTATCTTGGAGGTTTTTGATGAGGAATGGGTGTAGACAATAGACTATGAACACATCCCATTCAGATGTCATAGATGCCATGAACATGGACACCTTCTGAGAGACTGCCCTCTCAGTAAAGTAGAAAACAAAAACAAAAACAACATAATGAAAGATACAGACAGCTTTCACAGAGTTGTCCATAAAGGAAAAAATGGCAAGAAAGGGCCAAAGAAACATCAAGCTGGAGGAAAAAAGGACAGTTAGAATCAATACCAAGTTCTCGAAGAGGATGAAGAAATAGTGGTAGAAGATCTAGTAATGAAGGAGGGCTATGAGAAGACAGAGAAGGAAGAAGATAATGATCTGACACAGGAAAATGAAAAGCAGAAAGGAAACATGATGAGTGATTCAGAGCTAGAAATGGATCAGGAAATGAACCAGAGTGAGATGGAAATGGAGGACAGTGAGCTACAGGAGATTCTCGATAGAGAAAACCTAGATCTAGAAGGATTCCTGAATCAGGGAACTATGGCAAGGGTAGAATCACTACCACAAGAAAAGATGAATAGAATACATTAGCTATTCCTATGGAAAACTCAGGCAAAGGGTTTGGAGCAAGTAAATAACATTGAAAGACAGAGTAACGAAGGAGTGAAAGTAGTAAAAGCGACTCCGGGGCTAGCACCCAGAAATCCCGGAAGAAAAAGAGGCAGAAAAAAGTAGAACGAGCTACTGATGGAATGTGGGAAACTCATGGTAGACTTAGGTAAGATGAAAGATCTAACCAGTTACTCCTTTACCAATCTTTAATTATGAAGTTCACAACTTGGAATATAAGAGGTCTAGGCAGTATGAGAAAACAGAGAATGCTGAATAACAGAATGAAACAAGCAGCTCCGGACATAATTTTTGTCCAAGAAACAAAATGCTCTATACAAAAGTTAAAGCAAATCCATAGTAAATGGCTCAATAGATTTGAGCTTCTAGAAGTTAAAGCTGAAAACACAGCAGGGGGTATTCTCACGCTCTGGAATCCCCTAAAGATTGGAATAATCGATGCGGAGGCATCAAGGAACTATTTATCAGTGGTCATACAGCTTGTAGGTGACAGGGACACCTATCTAGTCACGAATGTTTATGGCCCTCAAAGGTTGGATGACAAAATCAGGTTTTTAGATTCCTTGGTGGATCTCCGGGTCAGGTATCCAGGATTACCTTGGGTCATAGGAGGAGACTTCAACATGATAAGATCTCTCTCGGAGAAAAAAGGGGGTGCAAGAGGTCTAAACAAGGATTCCGCAACCTTCCAAAACTTTTCAGAAAACATGAAGCTAGTTGACATTGAGACAAACAATGTCCCCTGCACTTGGAATAATAAAAGAGGATGGAATTCCCAGGTAGCCTCTAAGTTAGACAGATTCATGATCTTGGAGGATCTCATGCTTTTAGACAAGGAAATAATTGCAGAAATTCTCCCTTTTAGTGGCTCATATCACTGGCCAGTGCTAATGGAGATCAAGGGCATAGGCACCCCAAGAACTAGACCTTTCAGATTTCAAAACATGTGGTTTCACATCCATATTTTATCAGCAACATTGAAAACTGGTGGGCTGAAGATCTACAGATTCAAGGATTGTTAATGTTCCTGCTACACAAAAGATTAAAGCACATCAAGATGAAGCTAAAAGCTTGGAACAAGGATATTTTCGGAAATATTTTTGCAGGTAAGAAATCGGTTGAAAATAAAATTCTGGAGCTCAACCAAACTCTGATCAAGGAAGGATTTGATAAGAACAAAAATGAACAGGTAGAAAAATACCATCTAGAATGGGAAAAGTTGTGTAAACAAGAGGAAATTTTCTAGAAACAAAAATCAAGAGTTCAATGGCTAAAGGAAGGAGAACGTAACACCAAATTTTTCCATAGATCCACCATTGCTAATAGGACTCACAATAGGATATCTTCGATCAAGAATGAGGACGGGCAGATCAAGCAAACTCATGAGGAAATTGAAGCAGTGTTAGTCAAACACTTCAGTGGTATAGCCCAGGAAGACATTTTAGTAAGGGAGCCTTTCATCAAAGACTGCACCAATCACATCCCTAAGTTGGTATCCAAAGAGGACAATGGTAATCTCAACAAACCTGTTACTGAAATGGAGGTAAGCGAGGTACTCAAGGAAATGCAAAATGGCAAAGCCCCTGGTCCGGATGGATTCAATGTGGATTTCTTCAAATTTTGCTGGAACATTTTCAAAAACGATATTGTAAGGGTAGTGGAAGATTCCAGGCTGAACAGAACTATTTTGAGAGCTCTCAACACCTCCTTCATCGCCCTAATTCCAAAACAGGATAATGCTCAAACGCTAGAGAAGTATAGACCCATCACCTTATGCAATGTAGTTTACAAGATTATTTCCAAGGTAGTGGCCAACAGACTCAAACCCTTGCTGCCTATGATTATTTCAGGTGAACAATCTAGGTATGTGGAAAGCAGACAAATTCTTGATAACATCATTCAAGCTCACAAGGTGGTTCACTCATTGACTAGCAAAAAAAAAAGCGAGTATGATAATGCAATTGGACATAGCCAAAGCTTATGATAAAGTAAACTGGACATATATCAAGAAAGTGCTTTCTGCATTTGGTTTTGATCACAATTGGATCAGATGGGTGATGGCCCTAGTGACTTCCTCCAGCTTCTCAATTTTAGTTAATGGCTCTCCCTTTGATATTTTTCTTCCTTCTAGAGGACTTAGGCAGGGTGATCTGCTCTCGCCTTTTCTCTTCATTCTCATGATGGAAGGGCTGGCGCAGTCCATTAATCATGCTAAAGAAATAGGAAAAATTCAAGCACTCCAACTATCGGAGAACGGGCAGGCTCTGACCCATCAACAATTTGTAGATGACACAATGTTACAGGGAATTCCCACTATCAAGGAAGCACTTGCATACAAAACAATTATGAGTGACTTTGTAATGGCATCAGGTATGGAGGTCAATCTTTCCAAATCAAATTTTTTTTTTCTTTAACACTCACATTGCCATCCAGAGAAATGTATCCAAAATTCTAGGCTTTCAAAGAGATTCCCTCCCCTCGAAATATTTGGGAGTTCCTCTGATGGTTAAACCTTTGCATAAGAGCATTTGGGAGCCATTAATCAGCAAGATGCAAGACAAAGTCAAAAAATGGACAATCAGGTCTTTAAATCTGGCTAGTAGACTAGTTCTTTCAAAGGCAATGCTCCAAGCTATCCCAGTCTTTATGTTATCAACTCTTCCTACCCCAAAAGGAGTCCTACAACAATTCAGAAATATCCAAAGAGATTTTCTTTGGGGCAAGGAGGAAACTAGGAAAAAATCGACTTTAGTTTCTTGGGAAAAGATCTGTAACCCTAAGAACCAAGGAGGCCTATGACTGGATGATCCAGGGATTCTCAGTAAGGCTCTGGGAGCCAAACTTTGGTGGCGGTGGGTCAAGGATCCTGAGGCTCAATGGGCAAGCATCTGGAAGGAAAAATATGCTAGCTCCTGGCACTCTTCTAAGCTAATAAGAATGTCAAGAAATAGGAAGGGCTCTCCTTTATGGAACAAAGCCTGGGAGAACAAAGGAGTGGTTCAAAATAATAGTTTTTGGGAAATTAGAAATGGAGATCAAGAACTTTTCTGGGAGGACAAATGGAAACAAGAACCAACAATTTTGATAGAGGATTTTTCAAGCCTCAAGCAAGAGACAGACAACCAAGGATTAGTAAAGGTAAAGGACTTTGGGAAACAAGCTCACAATGCTAAAAAATGGAGAACATGGAAAATAATAGATGGCACAGAGGATAGAACCCTCAAAGGCAAAGCAGAGACCCTAAAAAAGATGTTGGATCAAAGTATGATTTTAGTCACTGAAGGGCAGGATCAACTAAGATGGGGTAACAACAAAGAGGGAAACTTTAATATTAAGGAAGAAAAAGGTATTCTCCTAGGACTGGAATCTTAAGCTCCGGTCAGAATCTGGCAGAAGCTATGGAGGAACAGAGGCTGGATGAAAATCAAGCTCTTTATGTGGCTGGTTCACCATAGGAAAATCTTAACCTGGGACAATATCGGAAAGAGGGGTATGCTGGGACCCTCCCGTTGCTAGCTCTGTGAAGCACAAGAGGAGACAATGGAACATCTTCTCAATAGCTACATTTTCACCTCAAGAATATGGGATTTTTTTGCCTCCATATTCAATCAGTCTGATAGAGACAGAGACAATATCAAAAACACCATAAGCAATTGGAGGGATAATTTTTCGGATCATGAGGTTCTTAACTCTGCATGGGCTCTCCTACCAAGTTTCATAATATGGAATGTGTGGAAAGAAATAAATAAAAGAATTTTCAAAGAAGAAAAGAACTCATCTCTCTGCCTATTGGAGCAGATCTTGAAACAACTAAAAGAGACAGTGGGCACAACAGTTAGGGATCTCCCCAAAAATCCTCCCTTAGAAACATAGTTGAAAATACTCAAACAGTTAGACATGTAGGGGCTTACTCCTCAAGGTTTAGACAGGAAAATAATCTTAAGGGAACCGATTAAGGATTTCTGGACCCCCCCCGGAAGGCTTTTTGAAGTTTAACATCGATGGAGCTTCAAAAAATAACCCTAGAATGGCTGGCTTTGGAGGAGTTCTAAGGGATGAAAAAGGAAACATCATCTCCCTCTTCCACTGTCATTTAGGTAAAGCTACCAACAACATGGTGAAACTAATGGCTTTGGAGCAATGCTTAGACTTTTTGAAATAGGACAACTGCCACAAGGTGATGATAGAAGTTGATTCAGAGTTAGTCATCAATGCAGCCAAGAAAATTAGTCATGGAACAGGACCGGAAAAGGTAACAAAGCATTGGAGGTTAATAAGGGTGCTCCGAAAAATTCAAATCCATCTTCAGGGACTTCGTACCCTTAGATTCAATCATGTGAGTAGAAAGGCCAACAAATTAGCGAACATCCTAGCCAACCAAGGGATCACTTGTAAGGATAGCAAGAACTCGATGAGATGGCTAGATATGCCGCAAAGCTAGCTAAAAGGACTTTGCCACGCCTAGGCAGAAGAGGATAAAAGAGTGTATCAAAACAGAACTAAGTAAGCCAGGATGCAATGAGCAAATTTTTGCAAGATTCACATTTTGGTCAGACAGGTCAACAGAGGATAGCACGACAGTGGAGGACTCTGCAGCTTTGATCATCATAACGCTGAAAATCCCTGAAGGTGGGTGCTTGGTTTTCACTTCCAGGAGAATGGATGAGAACACTAAACGTTCTGGCAGCAACACTTCCCATTCTTCTCAGGGTAGGGCAGCTAAACTACCTCTCGGGTGGTTTTGGTGTGATCGCACCGCTTTCAAGCCGAAGGTGGTTTCGTATTATGGGCAGCGATACCTTTCATCGCTCGACATGTGGATGAGGGAAGGGTCGGAAAACCACCCTCATCACACATTAAACTTCAATGATTTTCAGGCATGCGATGTTCAGCTCCACTGTCCGATTATTTCTCGTTCGATCAATGCTCAGGAATGTGCAAGGGTTCGGTGGGGTTGGAGGGTTGACTTCATGCTTCATTTTGAATTGTTTTCTTTCTCCATCATAGGTTTATTCAAGAATTTTGGGTGGCAGGGTTTCTAAAGTGGTTTGAGAGTGGGTTGGCACGGGGTTTTGGCCCGTAACTTGTTTTATTCAGTAATTAAAAGTGAGTGGTGGGAACTCTTAGGGATTAGAGAGCTTAGAGACTTTAGAATATCTTACTATTGGTGAATTTATGTAAGTATTGTAAATTATGTTTGATTTAATGAAAAAGAAGGCACGACTCTTACTTAAGCAAAAAAAAAAACTATTCAAAGTGAGATAAAATTGTTATATATTTTGATCCACACTTGAAGTTGTGTCATTGGAACTTGGATGATAATTGAATTGACAAATTGTGTTGATGTGCACTAGCAATAACTTGGTACATCATTGTTCAGAATGAAAACAACATTGATATTCATATTATGAAAAACCAGTACATAGTCAAGTTGTCTATCATCAATCATAATTAACACAACATAGATAAACTACAACATTTGGCGAAAAACATGTAAATTCCCTAATAAACAATATGATCACTTGAAATCATAAAACAAAACACAATTGTGTTGTAGTGATGGTCTGAAAAACCTTTATATAAAAGGGGTCACATCAACAATCCTAATAAACATAAAAGCTAACTATCAAAAAGTGTCAAGCCAAAATTGTAAAGAAGAACACAAGAACAAATCAGCCAAATGGAACGACACCCTCATCCATCCTAGCATTGTTTTGTAAAAAGAAATAATGTATCAATCACAACATGACATTAATGCCTCTCTTTGATAAGGATTCTATTGTAACATTTAGTTCTCTGTAGACATGAGTGAAAGATATGTTTCCAAAACCCTCTTGTAGATTCATGATGCATTACATCCAGTTTGACAACAATGACACATCAAGCTTAGCACTATCACTAATCTAATTAACAATTATCTTTGTATCACCACAAATGATAATCTGTTCCAAATTAATGCACCTAGAAAAAAATAGGAGGGCCCATAAAGCAATAACCTTGGCTCTAGTATTGGTGCCTTTTTCTCTATACCAGAAAAGATGGAAATGTTCATCTTGGTTTTTAATAATAATTGCTCCATAGCCACAATGCCTTGGTTGAGCAACCCCATTGAAATATCGTCTCAGATAACTCAAGTTTGAAGAGCAATTTAGTGTCCTGCAAGGTTTTTCCTTCTTCGCCTACTAACTAATTTCTCGTAACAATGAACATAGCTTGAAAGTAATCCTCTCAACATTAATTGGGCACTGGTAAAAAATCAAGACATTCCTTGGTGCATTTATTATCATATAAATATAGTATAAGAAAATTTAAATGGTTAACAATTTTCATTGAATTTTCAAAATGGGTATTGACCATTCTGTCTAACTTTGAAATTCCAACCAAGACGACGTGTGTCACATAATCATTTTACATTTAACATAGCACTCCAAATTAAAAAAGGAATTGTAAACAACAGGTAGGAATTTCAAAATGAAAAAGGCCATTAAATTTAATAGTTTTGACAACTTTTTAACTTATTTTCACAGTTTTAATGAGAAATGTTGATGATTACACACAATTTTTAATCATACTAATGCACAAATAACCTTATCATTTGCCCATGAAATTTATCCCTATGAATCAACAACATTATCACACATGAATTAGGATTTGAATTGGAGTCACCTACCCAAATATTTTTCCAGCTTGCTACCAATGCAAGTTTATTATAAGTAAAATTTGCAAGTCATGTGCTCTCATACTTTATAGTGTCTAGGTGTACTAGGATTTGTATTATCTTATGGGTCCTTGGCTGAAATATCAAGTAATTTCGTCAAGTCATAGATGGTTTTGGATGGTGAAGGTTTTCTTCCATTGAAGCTCCCTTCTAGTAAACCTTGAAAACTCGTTGTTGATTTATATTGGGTGACTTATTATATTCCTCAAGGCTTTAGTCTCAAACCTTAATCCTTGAATAAAATAGGTCAATCTTATGAGAGCCTCTTCTTGATCTCATTGTCATTTGATTCACCTTGGCTCTATTTTCTTAATTAGATTTAGGATAAATCTTTATCTCCTTCCATCATATTCTAAAATTTATAAAAACTAGGATATTTTGGAAGGATTCAAATATTGTACCTATGTATAGTATTCTAAGCAACTATTTTAGTTTGAAAAATTAAACATATAATATGTAGATAAATGTGTGTGTGTGTGTGTTTGTGTGTTGTTAGCATTATATCTTTCATGGTTGTAGCTAGTTGGTGTTGGCATTGTGTTCACGGTTGTAGTTAGCTTGTGTTGGCATTGATGTCAACCTTATGTTGGCCTCATGATGCATTGATGACAACCTTGAGATGGTACATGTTGATGAATGTGGAAAACTAGGTCTTCATGGAGGTATTCATGTTCATGTTTATGTTCCTACTTGTTGTAGGCATGGTTTCCCTGATGATGACGATGTTCAGGTGCTACAATGTTATGCATAGGTGTTACAAGTGTCTAAGGGAGAGCATACATCTTGTTGCGATGATGCCAATTATTTTGGAGGTTTTAACATATTTGTCATCTTGTCAGGGTTGTGTTGTGCTATACAACAACCTCCCCCATTTAAATTTTTTCTTAATGCTAAATAATAAATAGGGCCCCTTTTTTTTTATGAAACAATAAAACCTTTACGTAGAAATTTTTTTCTTTATTTCTTGCTTTTAAATAAAAAATGCTTCAAAAAACTTTTAAATAATTCACACATCGCAAATCACATTAGTTTGAGGCTAAGGAAAATCCAATCCCAATGTTCATATCGCAATGCGAAGCTAACGAAAAGTCTTAATCATAAAGTTAAAAAAAAAAAAACAAACCTTTGACAAACATGCAATGCGATAAGACTGTCGCATATCGCATATTGCCAATCCTAAAAGAAATGCTTTAACAAATTATGGAAATGTTTCGATGCAATGCATATCCCGAAAACCAAAGAATCTATACTTTTGGAAACTTGCGATGCGATATGCTTCCATTGCATATCGCAATGCCGCCAGAAACAAGTAAAACCCACCTCTGAAAACATGCGATGTGATGTTCATAACTATTAAGTAATTCAGTAGTAATAAAGAGAAATCATTATCCGAACAAGTTAAATAAATAATACGCCAAGTCATCACTTATCGCAATTGCGAAAATTCAAAAGACTCTTACAGCATGGAACTTGTAACTCCCGATGTGTAATTTGTGATTTTCACTTTAAATATTAAATAAAATATTGAAATCGCTCATCGCAAAATCAGAGAGTTTATGGCACACATCTTAATAAGATTTCTGGAAACCTGCAATGTGATCTATTCATTGTACATTTAAGTTTCACATCATTGGTTACAGAAATAACATTAATAATAGTTATGACTTTTGTCCTTCGAGATTTCATTCTCCGTGCTAAATATAAAATACAAAATCTTTCGCATCAAATTCTCCTTCTCTGAGTTATGCATGTACTAATCTCAACACTGTTGTTACAAGACTTTAGCTTCTCGGAAACTTTACCCTATTTACTGTCTTTTTTCTCATTTTACAGTTTGAATCTGAAAGAATGCAGCCAACAAAATGCCAAAGAAAGCTCGAAAGACGAAGGCTTCCCCTACAGTAGTGGAAGGACTAGAAAAGACTGCGTTGATTTCGGATACTGCCTGTCAAGATTGTGGGAAAATATCATGGGAAAGGATATATGATATGCTGGAAAAAGAAAATCCAAAGGTAACATAGGGACATGCAACAACCGATGGGCCAACAGAGTTAGAAAACACACTGGGTGATTTAGCAGACTCTTTTCTTCACCGAATAGCAACCTGCCCAAATATTTTTCCATATAATGATATGGTAAAATGGATAATTGAAAGAATTAATATAACTGACAGGATGCTCTTCACATCTGAGGGAAGAATGTTCAGATCCTTCAAGCCTGAAGACTTGAAGAAAATGTGTCATCTACCAGAACCCCTAAATTGCTATAATAAAACATTCCTCGAGGCTTTTGCGTAGGAAAATCAAATAGAATCGGACCCTCTCAGGCAATAGAGACACTTCCCTAACAAGCACAAGCATGAACCATCCAATATGTACTCTGTGGACTCTCTAGAATCTCCATATTGTTATGCTACAACACTCATGTTCAGATTATTTGGAAGCCCCAATACTGCTAGGTTTTCCATTGAAATGGTCTTGTTAATAGAGGCAACATTGAATTCTTTTGTGATGGATTGGGCCAATATCCTATCAGATAAAATGGTCATCCAAATACTCGACTATAGGAAAAACAGATTTGTTACGACCAAAATAGTTCCCCCGTTTTATATGAGCACCTATATAGTTGACAATATCTCTTTTAATTCTGATTTTCCCATCATGGGATGGAAATGGACCATTCATGACCCAACCCCCATCCATATTTATCATAAAAGCCTATGGAAAACCCAGTATAAGAAGCATTTCTATAAAATTTTCCATGGCTTCATCTTACTTGTTCATCAAGCAATTTTTTATAAACTAGTTCCTTGGTTGTCTGAGAAGGTTGGTATTGACTTAAAATCAATTGGCAGTTGGTTTCGAGAAGAGCTCTTCACATACATTGGGTTTATGGCAGCATCACCGATCTGCATGCTCTCCCTCTTTATATCCCAGACAAATTATTGGCCAGGGAAATCACCTACCAGACAATGGAAACAGGGCTCACAAAGAATCTTAAAGAACCCAAGAAATAGTTATGGCCTTCCTTTCCCATTCGCTATGGCATTTATTCATTTCATGATTATAAACATGCACAAATTGAAGCTGAGAAAACAAGGGGTTTAAACCTCGCTGTCATTCCAAAAAGACAATATGACCCAAATAAAGTTTCTTTCAATTTTACTACTCAGTTGGAAATCAAACCATTCATCCATGAAGATGATGAATTTGATGATTTATTCAGATTAGTAGAGGCATTTACACAGGTAAATCACCTGGCCAAAATCATGTTGGGATCAGTGAAAATGGATCTATTCATTCACTATAGGACATAAAGACTACAGACAATACCATTGGATTTGTTGAATACTACACCAATTATTTAGGAAATAGAGAAAAATAGACCAAGATATAGAGAAAACTTCTAGTGTAGTTGAGACAAATGACAAGGCTAGTGAGAAGTTGGGAATAGATATTCACATTAATCCTATATTGATCAACGAATGGGAACAATTTGATCATTAGATCAAAAGTCGAAGAGATACACACACTGTTATCACACCAGGATCTCCCTTAAAGCAACAGCCTATGATTCATGATCCTGTGATTGAAAGACCATCCAGTAAGGATTCAGTCCTGAAAGAGGTTGAGATAATCCCTGAGCATCCTTCATTAGAGATTACATTAAGTATAGAGGAAATTCCACTTATGGATGTGTTCTAAAGCCCTAAACATAGAGTTGTGGTCAAAAGATAAAGGAAAAAGAGGAAATTAGATCAAGCATCAACAATAGTCCCTCAGAATGAATCCATGAACATCATCTGGAAGGACTTAGAGGTCAATCCCTCCGAGGACTTGACCAAATTGTCTCAGTTTGCAGGCGCATATACGGCTGCCACAATAGATAAAGCAACTAAAGTTAATCAGTTGCTCAAAGAAAAGGATCAAAGGATTAAACACCTTGAGCAATAGCTACTGGTAGAAAGACAGAGGATTGATCAACAGGCCATTCAAAGACAACAGCAGCTATCTCAAGAATTTGAACAGCTAAAATTGGCACATAATGATGAGATAAAATCTAAGGATGAGAAAATAAAGTAGTTACAACTTTCAATGGAGCAATTCAAAGATAATCCCAAGGCTGAGGAGTTTATAAAGGAACCCTTAGAAATAAATAATTTCTTGTCTCAACAACTAACTCATCTATTCCAAAAGATATCTCTTGTACGTCCCTTATGTATCAAAACTAATACATTGATAGATTAAGCAGTCAATTCCAGATTGGAATTTGAGGAAGCGGATGACAAAATTACAAGTTATATCTCTTGGCAAAACATAGAAAAATGAAGGCTACCAAATTGCCAATAATTGAAGAATCCCATAAGGAAATATTATTTGCAGAATGGGAGACGCAGTTGATCAAATCAGAAAGAGAAACTTCAAGGGCTAGAGCAGTAATGAATAATATCATTGAGCTGATCAATGATAATTTACACAACGTTAACTTGATTTTTGAGTGATCCCCATAAAACCTTTCAAAAGAAAAATTGTTAGAAAAGCAGTGGAAGCAGGATTTAGAAACCAGGGAAGAACAACTCAAAAAATTGAAAAGCCTCAATTGAGATGCGTATTGGTTCTTCTTAGTCAAACCGCACAGCCAACAAATGGTCATCAAATGTCTTGCCGATGCATCCAATCACATGATGCTAGAATTCTCGGACGTTATTTGCACAGGACAGTTGCATGCAAGGATGAGTCATCCACCAGAGATCCAAACTTTGCTCGAGATCTGTCAATTAAGGCCACAGGAGGAATCATAGATGCAATGCATCTTTTAAAAGAACATTTCATTATTATTTTTAATGTAAAATCCCATGTTTTGGGGGAAAAGGTTGTTGCAACCACTTGAAGCAGTTTTTACAAAAAGTTCGTTTTATTTTTTGCTATAAAGACCCTTTCATGTCATTTTAGAAAGGGTCCTAAAATTTGTATTAAAACTATATCTGAGAAGATAGCATTTCTGCACTTCTTAGTTTACTTTTGTAGAAAACATGGATCAAGGTTCAAACTCTATTGTAAAGGGATTTCAAGATGACCTGCACTTTTGTATCGTTTGAAGTTTTCATTATAAGAAGAGCGAATCAAGCTGTTACTTTCATAAGATGATTCAAATACAAATGGTACTTTTATCAATGTCTTTTATTTCATGATTATGTAGTTAAGCAACCTTTTGATTCGATTTTGTTATTATATGTGACTATTCGCATCAATTCTACAATATATCACTTTTGCATAAATCAAAATTGATATTCTTTATACATATGATGACAATTGATGTTATTATGATATGTGATATTGTTTTATATCACTTTATTTGAAGTGATCATCATACATGCTTAACTTTCTGTAGTCAAGTGATTGATCTTCATCAACATTTGGTTTTCAGAAATCATTATAAGTCGCATTTGGTTTAAGACTACCTAGGTTATATATAGATATATTTTTATATTTTCATAAGCTTATTTTTTAAACCATTCCTCATTTTGTTATATAAATATCAAACACCCATTCATTCAAAAACACACTATATTGGGAAACTAGTCCCATACTATCCAGTTGAAGCCACCATATCAAACGGAAAAGGAACTATATTAAGGGCTGGACTAGGTGGTTATCCCCAATGTTGGTGCAAAGATTCTTGAGGCATCAACATTTTTGGCACTAGAAGGAGGGCCGACTATGAATGGCTAGAAGAACTCCATCCAAATCTAAAATCCTTTCAAAAAGTCAATCCCCTTCAAGATCACTTATGACTTCAAGATCACCACCGAAAGTCTCAACTTCAAGATCTGAAGTTAAACAGTCACCTCCTAAATCTCCTAGTACATTTCCCAAGGCATTGTCTGCAGATTACATTCCAGAATCTCCTGAGGTCTAATCCTTGATAAAGAAATTGGAAGAAATTTCAATTTCAGGAGAAAAGTTTGTACCATCTGCAGCCTCTGAAGAAAGTGTTACTTCAACCTTGCAACCAATTCGAATCTTGACTCACTTTCAAAGTGAAAAAACTTGGTATTCCTCCTACTGAATTTCCCCTTCCCGCTTTTAAGAAAAGAATCAAGAAATCTGAGTCACAATCTTCCACTAGTGAGATTTTATCCAATACACCTCCACAAACACCTTATTCTCCTTCACACAATCCTGTTGTCACCATTCCTACTTCACAATCTCCCTCATCATCATCTTCTTCATCCCAAGCACCTACATCACCCACTCATACAACTCCCCAAGCTCCAATGGCAGCAATACCATGGGCTAATCCTGGAGCTGTGCAAATGCAAGCACCCTAACATGATCTTCCTATAAACCATGAGTGATGGCTTCCCAAATATAATCTAGATGATGGATTACCAGCTAAGGAACACATCAATAATTTTATGTTAGCCATCAATCTCAATGGTGTTGAAGAAGAATATTATGTAGTTAGATTGTTTCCTTATACACTCCAAGGATTAGTTGGTTCTTGGTATTTCTCCCTTCCACCAACATCTATTATGAGTTGAGCATTATTCGAAGAGTAATTTTTTACCAAATTTGGTGATGATCGAACAACTACAGTCTTGATCAACGATCTTTCAAATATCAAAATTAAACCTGATGAAAAGGTCAAAGACTTCAATTCACGATTTAACAAGTTATTGCGTAAAATCCCAACTGCATCACGGCCTGGTGAGGATGTACAAATAGAATGGTATATTTCAGATTTGGCTTCTAATATGGCTATTTTTGTAGATAGAGCAAATAAACGAACACTATTAGAAAATTTGAAATAAGCTTTGTCTGTTGAAAAAAGAATGATTGCTTTAGAAAATAAAGTTGCATAGGAAGATAGAAAAACTAAAAGGGTTACATTCAAAGATGAATCAAAGAAGAAAGTAACAAAAGAACCATATGACATGGAAGGCCTGCAAAAGGTTCTTAAAACTATGTCCAACGAAATGGTAGATATTGAGAAGTAGGTATCTGAAACTTCATCAAAAAGACCATTTAGGAATTTTAAAAGGAATCAGACAGTTAATCCTCAGCCTCCAAATATTATATCTAATGCAGAAACTAATTTAGATGATGAAGAGGAGGATACAGTTCTCTCAGTTGAAGAAATAGAGGAAGAAGAAACAATTGAATGTCATGGAATGTGGGACTTTATTCTACCCAACTCTGATAACGAAAGTGAACATGAAGGCCTACCGGTAAACACCGGAAGTAAAAGTCGCTTAGAGCCTAATTAGTCAAAACAAAAGAGGAAAAACTCAAATCCTGTTGCTAAAGAGAAAATTCCTGCGAAGACGGCTTCAATCCCCTCTCCTCAAACAAAACCATCTTCACCCATTTCTCCATCTTCATCCAAAACACTAGTAGTTTCAGATTCTATGGATTATAACATAATTGAAGATATGAAGAAGACTCGAGCCAACATTTCCCTGCATGAACTTAACAAGTCAAACAACAACAAAAGTTGTTACTTAAGGAATTGAATGTGGTACCTTCTTCTCCTCTTCCAACTGGTGTATTATCCAAGTCTGCTCGAGGATCGGGTAGACCACCATCTGATAAAGTGGATTCTATAGATGCAGTTTTGATTGGAGATAGATCTAATTCTCATACTCCTCCTTTTATTTTGACTT
Organism: Pinus taeda; assembly: GCA_000404065.3. Lineage (NCBI taxonomy): Eukaryota > Viridiplantae > Streptophyta > Pinopsida > Pinales > Pinaceae > Pinus > Pinus taeda. Next base: position 21,450 of record APFE030564520.1, on the reverse strand, counting down.
ATGAGATCTACAATATGAATTTTCATAACTACTTGATTGATTCAGGGGCCTCATCAAATATAATTCCAGCATCAGTTTGCTCTAAATTAAACATTGAACCCTAGAAGTCTGCATTTAACATTGTTCAACTAGATTGAACTAAGGTTCAAGTTATAGGAGAAATAAACTCAGTCACTATTAGACTATCTATTGATCCAAGGGTTGTTCAAATAATTGATATATTGATTGCTGACATCCCTGAGTTTTATGGCTTAATTCTTAGCAAAGATTGGTCTGAAAAACTTCATGGTTATATTTCAACAGATTGGTCTCATATGTGGCTTCCTTATATTGGGAAGCCAAAGCAAATTATAATTGACCGAGAAAAACACCTGGCTCACATAGTAACAGAATTTGAAGAAGAAAATGAACCAACAGCCTTTAACAATAATATCCTTGGAAACTATTCTGCTGAATCTTTTTTCGGGAACTTTAATGCTTAGCAATCACCATTTTTAGTTACTAGAGTCACATCACAGGTTGAGAATTTTTCACAGACTGATACTTCTAAGTGTGTTAATGTTGTAGATAAACTTGTAGATAAACCTATAGATAAGCCTTTATTTTGGTCTTTGTATTTTGATGGATCTAAATCTAATGATGGTACTGGAGCAGGATGTATTCTAGTTAGACCTGAAGAAGAAAAGACAATGTTATCATGCATATTAGAATTTGAATGTACCAATAATATTGCAGAATATGAAGCCTTGATCCAAGGTCTTTATTAAGAAATAAGTCTCGATGTGAAACATCTGAAAGTGTTTGGTGATTCTGAAATAGTGATAAAACAAGTAAGGAATACTATTCATTTTTTTCAGGAAATCTCAAACATTATCAATCACTTGCTCAAGATCTTATTTCTCATTTTCTGGCATTTGAAATCTCTCCTATTCCCAGATCATAGAATGCAGCAACAGATCTCTTGGCTAATGTAGCCTATAAACTCCTTCCATCTAAAGATTATAGTCCAAATAGGTTTTGTGATTCTGAATTGATTTTTAGACCATCTATACTAGATAATATCACCAATTGGCGTCTGTTAAATCATGATGAAGATATCTTGAATTTCTTAACATCTGAGAAATCTTATGATGATCAAATCATCAATGAAATTGATCATGATCTACAACTAAAGCAAAAACTTAATGAAAATCATATTCCTAAATATGTGGTTAAACTAGAAGATCCGTATGATATTAAGGATAGATTCAAAAAGGTTACTAATGCAAAACTTCAAATTTCAACTTTAACGTTTGAATTAGTAAATCTTGGTACAAATGAAAAACCACAAAATGTCAATCTAGGACTTGGGCTTTCACCTGATGAAAGATTTTCCTTCATCAGATTATTTAAAAAATGCAAAGGTATTTTTGCTTGGAATTATCAAGATCTGAAAACTTATGATACTTCTATTATTCAACATACAATTCCAATGATTTCTGATGACAAGCCTATACAGCAGAAGTTAAGAAAAAATCATCATAATCTTGAGAGTCAAGTCAAATTAGAGTTGAATAAACTCCTTAAAGCCAAAATAATATTTCCTGTCATACATTCAAAATGGGTCTCAAATTTAGTACCTGTCAGGAAAAAGAATGGTGATATTACGATTTGTATAGATTTTAGAAATCTCAATAGAGCATGTCAAAAGGATAATTTCCTAGTACCAACAATGGAGCAGATACTTCAATCAGTAGCTGGATCAGAATTAGTGTCTTTTCTTGATGGTTTTTTAGGATATAATCAGATCCTAATACATGCAAATGATAGATTAAAGACTACATTTAGAACCAAATGGGGAACATATGCTTATTAGAAAATTCCTTTTGGTTTGATAAATGCTCGAGCCACTTTCCAACGAACCATGGATATATCTTTCAAAGGTTTGATCAATAAATCGGTCATTGTTTACTTAGATTACATAGCTGTCTATTCTAAGAAAAAGAACAACCATTTGTATGATTTAAAGCAAATCTTTGAATGATGCAAAAAGTTTGGGATCTCCTTGAATCCTAAAAAATCATTCTTTGCTCTTAATGAAGGTAAACTCTTGGGGCTTATTGTATCCAAAAATAGCATATACATTGATCCTGATATGATAAAAGAGATTTCTGATATTCCTTTACCACATAATAAGAAATCTCTACAATCATTCCTGGGACAAATAAATTTTGTAAAAAGATTTGTTCCTGATTTTTCTCATATTGTTTTACCCTTGCAAACCATGATTAAGAAAAATTTAGTCTTCAAATGGGGACATAACGAAAAAGAAGCTTTTGATTTAATCAAACAAGCAATCCTTAATGCTCCTGCATTGAATACTCCAAATTTTTCTGATCATTTTATTTTGTATACTATGGCCACCTAATCATCTTATGTTGTTGTTTTAACACAAATAAATTACCAACAAGTGGAAGCACCCATATCTTTCTTTAGTTCCAATTTGCAGGGTGCTGAACTTAATTATTTAGAAGTTGAAAAACAAGCATTTGCTATATTTAAGTCTGTTAAACATTTTAGACCTTTCTTCCTAAAAGCACATACAAAATTGATAGTCCCATTCTTAGCAGTAAGGCAATTGCTAATTCAAAGAGAAGTAGGGGAGAAAAGAGCTAATTGGGTGACAACTTTACAAGAGTATGATATTGACATTAAACCAGCGAAAATTGTTAGAGGACAAGGTTTTTGTAGGTTGTTGGCAGGAGCTTCCAATATACCAGATCATCAAGAATCAAGTAGTACTGCACAAGTAAATGAGATAAGTATGATTAATTCTGAATCTCAATATGTTGATCTGATTTTTTACTTAAAAAATGGATATGCTCCCCCTGAATTCAGCTACAAAAACAAACGTGCCTTAAGGTTAAAAGCCAAACACTATGAGATCATTGATAATATATTATTCAAGAGAAACTATGATTTTGTTTTGTTAAGATGTCTTGAGAAGACTGAACCTCAAATGGTTTTACAGGAACTTCATGATGGCCCAGCTGATGGACACTTTGGATGAGACACTACAGCACACAAAATACTACATGTTGGGTACTATTGGCCAACTTTGTTCAAAGATACTCATGACTATGTAAGGAAATGTAAGATATGCCAAAGTACTAGTGGAAGACAAAGGAAACTAGGCTTTCCTTTGCAACCTATTAACATTGAGCAACCATTTGAGCAATGGGGGCTTGATATTATAGGAGAGATTATTCCTCATTCTTCCAAGAAGCACAGATACATCCTTACAACCACAAACTACTTCACAAAGTGGGATGAAGCAATTCCACTTAAGGTAGCAAATTCTGATGCAATTATTGAATTTATTGATCATAACATCATCACCAGGTTTGGTTTACCGAATGCACTTATTTTTGAAAATGCATCTTATTTTTCTGGAAATACTCTAGTTGAATTTGCTCTTAAAAGAGGTTTCCACCAAATCTTTCCCTCCCATCACTAGCCCTAGTGAAATTCATTGAAGAAAATCCTTCTTCTTATATTCAATTAAGGTTTGATCAAATTCTTAAATTAGATGAAGAGAGGTAAAAAGCCAAGATTACTCATGCTAAACATCAGTGAGTCATTAAATCATCTTTTGATCCAAGTTCAGCTGGCTCAAAAACATTATAGATTGGTGATCTTGTTTTGAAATGGGAAAAAGCACACGAAGAAAAGGGTAAGCATACCAAATTTCAGAAGATGTGGTTTGGACCATTTCAAATTGTCGAAAAAATAGGCTCATCAACATTTCTACTGCAAGACTTAACAGGGAAGAGAGATTCTCTTCCTATGAATGGGCTTATATTAAAGAAATTTTTTCCCTAAGGAGGTAACCCCTTTTTACCTGTACATATTTTTTTTATATGCGATTTTGATTTCTTTTAGAGATAATGTTGTAAATAGTAAGCCATTGGCTTTTTACTATTGTAGTCTCTTTGAAAAATATTGTAAATAGTCACTTTTAAAAAGTAGGAACTTTCAAGGAAATGATTACAGTTTTGAAAATTAGATAAACATCAACAAACTCTAAGAGGTTCTTCAGAAATGTGAAATCTTTGAAATCTAGAAAACATGGTGAATCATTTTAAGTGTGATCAGTTAAGAAAGGTTATTTTTACAAAGACAAGACTTTCTACAACTAAGCATTTACATCTCTATGATTTTCATCCAATAACTCTTAAGGAGTCAAGCTTTCACGCCATCCACTAGGTTTATGATTTTTTAGAGTGTAATTCTAAAATATATCTAACTTAAGAGATAAGAGGTCTGATTACGAGCGTGCTTACCATGATCATAAGGAACTTATTAAACTTACATTACCAACACTGCATACCATAACAGGGTAATGGCTTATAATCATAAGACAAGGGGTCTCATCACGAGCCAACTTGTTTAGTTCAATTACAACCAGTGAATAGCATTGTCATCATTTGTCTCCCAAACTAGGATAATGGCTTTTATGAAAATAATATATATATATATATATATTATATTATATATATTATATATATATAGATAGATAAATGAAAAGAAAAATAAATATGTAAATAGATTTCTTTAAATTTATCTTTAAAAGATTATATTCTTAGATGGATGGGATAATGAATAATTGATGGTTAAAAGGTAACCCTGTCGAGACTATAGACATTTGCTGGTAGCAGTGGCACTACCTATGACAAAGGAATAAATTCAAAAGCTAAGTTGGAGAAGCCCCCTACTTTATCTTTAACAACCAATCAAGGCTTGAAGAAACCAAAAAATGTTTTCACTTATGATAAGGATTTGTAAAAGAAATTGCAAAATTCATTAATTTTATTCAGAGTAATTTTATTTATCTAATTGATTTCAAGATAGTTTCCTTTTCCTTAATTGTTTGTACTTGAGAAAGTGTTAAAAATTTCATCATTTTATTAAGAGATAACTGGTTCTTTCAGTCAATCACCAATTTTTGTGCTATACAACAACCTCCCCAATCTAAAATTTTTCTAAATGCTAAATAAGAAATAGGGCCCCTTTTTCTTTTTATGAAACAATAAAACCTTTACATAGAAAAAAAATTCTTTATTTCTTGCTTTTAAATAAAAAATGCTTCAAAAAACTTTAAAATAATTCACACATCGTAAATCGCATTAGTTTGAGGCTAAGGAAAATCCAATCCCAATGTTCATATTGCAATTCGAAGCTAATGAAAAGTCTTAATCATAAAATTAAAGAAAAAAAACAAACCTTTTCCAAACATGCGATGCGATAAGACTGTCGCATATTGCATATCGCCAATCCTAAAAGAAATGCTTTAACAGATTATGGAAATGTTGCGATGCGATACATATCCCGAAAACCAAAGAAACTATACTTCTAGAAACTTGTGATGCGATATGCATCCATCGCATATCGCAATCCCGCCAAAAACAAGTAAAACCCACCTCTGAAAACATGCGATGCGATGTCCATAACTATTAAGTAATTCGGTAGTAATAAAGCGAAATCATTATCCGACAGAGTTAAATAAAGAATACACCAGGTCATCACTTATCGTAATCGCGAAAATTCAAATAACTCTTAGAGCATGGCACTTGTAACTCCCGATGTGCAATTTGCGATTTGCACTTTAAATATTAAATAAAATATTGAAATCACTCATCGCAAAACCAAAGAGTTTATGGCACACATCTTAATAATATTTTTGGAAACCTGCGATGCGATCTATTCACTGCACATTTAAGCTTCACATCATTGGTTATGGTAATAACATTAATAAAAGTTATGACTTTCATCCTTCGAGATTTCATTCTTCGTGCTAAATATCAAATACAGAATATTTCGCATTAGCTTCTCCTTCTCTGATTTCCACTTGTACTAATCTCAATACTGTTGTTACAATCCTTTAGCTACTCGGGAAACTTTATCCTATTTGTTGTATTTTGTCTCATTTTACAGTTTGAATCTGAAAGAATGCAAGCAGCGAAAATGCCAAAGAAAGCTCGAAAGTTGAAGGCTTCCCTTACAGTAGCGGAAGGACCAGAAAACATTGTGTTGATTTGGATACTACCTGTCAAGATTGTAGGAAAATCTCAATCCTGATTTGGATACTACCTGTCAAGATTGTAGGAAAATCTGTGAAGTGCTATTATGAAATGTTCCTCGAGGCTTTTGCGTAGGAAAATCAAATATAATCAGACCCTACCAGGCAATGGAGACACTTCCCTAACAAGCACAACCATGAATCATCTAGTATGTACTCTGTGGACGCTCTAGCATCTCCATATTGTTATGCTGCAACACTGATGTGTAGATTATTTGGAAGCCCCAATACTACTAGGTTTTCCATTGAAATGGTCTCGTTAATAGAGGCAACATTGAATTCTTTTGTGACGGATTGGGTCAATATCATATCTGATAAAATGGCTGTCCAAATACTCGACTATAGGAAAAACGGATTTGTTACGACCCAAATAGTTCCCACGTTTTATATGGGTGCCTATATAGTTGACAGTATTTGTTTTAATTCCGATTTTCCATCATGGGATGGAAATAGACCATTCACGACCCAGCCCCCATCCATATTTATCATAAAAGCCTATGGAAAACCCAATATAAGAAGTATTTCTATAAAATTTTCCATGGCTTCATCTTAACTATTCATCAAGCAATTGTTGATAAACTAGCTCCTCGGTTGTCTGAGGAGGCTGGTATTGACTTAATATCAATTGGCAGCTAGTTTGGGGAAGATCTCTTCACATACATTAGGGTTTATGGTAGCATCATCGACCCGCATGTTCTCCCTCTTTATATCCCAGAAAAATTATTGGCCAGGGAAATCACCTAATAGACAGTGGAAACAGGGCTCACAAAGAATCTTAAAGAAGCCAAGAAATAGTTATGGCATGCCTTTCCCATTCATTGTGGCATTTATTCATTGCATGATTATAAACATGCACAAATTGAAGCTGAGAAAACAAATGGTTTAAACATCACTGTCATTCCAAAAAGATAGTATGACCTAAATAACGTTGCTTTCAATTTTACTGCTCAAGGGAAAATCAAACCATTCATCCATGAAGATGACGAATTTGATGATTTATTCAGATCAGTAGAGGCATTTACACAAGTAAATCCCCTGGTGAAAATCAAGCTTGGATCAGTAAAAATGGATCTATTCATTCACTACAGGACACAAAGACTACAGACAGTACTGTTGGATTTGTTGAATACTACACCAGTTATTCAATGAACATAGAAAAATAAAGACCAGGATACAGAGAAAACTTCCAGTGCAGCTGAGACAAGCAACAAGGCTAGTGACCAGTTGGGCATAGATATTCACATTGATCCTATACTAATCAAAGAATGGGAACAGTTTGATCAACAAATCAAAATTCAAAGTGATACACACACTGTTATCACACCAGGATCTCCCTTAAAGCAGCAGCCTATGATTCATGATCTTGTGATTGAAAGACCATCCAGTAAATATTTAGTCATGAAAGAGGTTGAGATAATCCCTAAGCATCCTTCATTAGAGATTACATTAAGTATTGAGGAAATTCCACCTCTCAATGTGTTCTAGATCCCTAAACACAAAGTTGTGGTCAAAAGACAATGGAAAAAGAGGAAAATAGATCAAGCATCAACAGTAGTCCCTTAGAATGAATCCATGAACATCATCTGGAAGGACTTAGAGGTCAATCCCTCTGAGGACTTAACCAAATTGTCTTAGTTTGCAGGAGCATATACAGTCGCCACAATAGATAAAGAAACTGAAGTTAATCAGTTGGTCAAAGAAAAGGATCAAAGGATTAAACATCTTGATGAATAAATACTGGTAGAAATATAAAGGATTGATCAACAAGTCATTGAAAGACAATAACAACTATCTCAAAAATTTGAATAGCTAAAATTGGCACATAATGATGAGATAAAATCTAAGGATGAGAAAATAAAGTAGTTGAAACTTTCAATGGAGAAATTCAAAGATAATCCCAAGGTTGAGGAGTTCATAAAGGAAGCCTTAGAAATAAATAATTTCTTGTCTCAATAGCTAACTCATCTCTGCCAAAAGATATCTCTTATACATCCCTTATTTAGCAAAACCAATGCATTGATAGATCAAGCAGTCAATTCCAAATTGGAATTTGAGGAAGCGGATGACAAAATTACAAGTTATATCTCTTGGCAAAACACAGAAAATGGAAGGGCTACCAAATTGGCAATAATTGAAGAATCCCATAAAGAAATACTATTTGTAGAATGGGAGTTTTAGTTGATCAAAGTAGAAAGAGCAACTTCAAGGGCTAGAGCAGTAATGAATAATATCATTGAGCTAATCAATGATAATTTACACAACACTAAATTGATTTTTGAATGTTCCCCAAAAAACCTTCCGAAAGCAAAATTGTTAGAAAAATAGTGGAAGCGGGATTTAGATACCAGGGAAGAACAACTCAAAAAATTGAAAAGCCTCAATTTAGATGCGTATTGGTTCTTCTTTGTCAAACCACACAACCAACAAATGCTGATCAAATTTCTTGCCGACGCAACCGATCGAATGATGCCAGAATTCTCCGACGCAGTTTAAACAGGACAGTTGCATGCAAGGATGAGTCATCCACCAGAGATCCAAACTTTGCTCTAGATCTATCAATTAAGGCCACGGGAGGAATCATAGATGCAATGCATCTTTTCAAAGAATATCGCATTGTTATTTTTAATGTAAAATCCCATGTTTTGGGGGAAAAGGTTGTTCCAACCACTTGAATCATTTTTTATGAACGGTTCATTTTATTTTTTTGCTATAAAGACCCTTTCATGTCATTTTAGAAAGGTTCCTGAAATTTGTATTAAACCTAGATCTGAGAAGAGAGCATTTCTACACTTCTTAGTTTACTTTTGTAGAAAACAAGGATCAAGGTTCAAACTTTTTGTAAAGGGATTTCAAGATGACCTGCACTTCTGTATTGTTTTGAAGTTTTCATTATAATAAGAGTGAACCATGATTATGCAGTTAAGTAGTCTTTTGATTCGATTTTGTTATTATATGTGACTATTAACATCAATTCTGCATTATATCACTTTTGAATAAATCAAAATTGATATCTTTTATACATATGATGACAATTGATGTTATTATGATATGTGATATTGTTTTATATCACTTTATTTGAAGTGATCATCATACATTCTTAACTTTCTGTAGTCAATTGATTGATCTTCATTAACATTTGGTTTTCAGAAATCATTATAAGTCACATTTGGTTTAAGACTACCCGAGTTATATATAGATTTATTTTTATATTTTCATAAGCTTATTGTTTAAACCATTCCTCATTTTGTTATATAAGTATCAAACACCCATTCATTCAAAAACACACTATATTGGGAAACTAGTCCCATACTATCCAATCAGAGCCACCATATCGAACAGAAAAGGAACAGTATTAAGGGCCGAACCGGGTGGTTATCCCCAATGTTTGTGCAAAGATTCTTGAGGCATTGACATTGACTCAAACATTTCATATGAACTTGATTTATTGGTGTAATATTTCTATGGGATTGGAAGATGGTTGCAGACACATAGAGTCAGATTCTGGAAGTTGTGGAGCTGAGTTGACTCACTTTTGGGGTAGGAATAATGGTAACGTGGGATACTAGTGCATGGGGAGCATGCAAACTTGGGGTAAATTCATTAGACATCTATTACCCCTACCATTAATTCACTTCGTAAAGGTAGGAACAATGTTGTCCCGCATTCCTCATGCATCAAGTGTTTTCTAGAGGTTGAAACTATGGTAATTTACCATGGTATGGCTTGGAAACTTCTATTGACTTAATCTACAGTTAAAATAAGTGGTTATAGTTTGAATTCATTAATGATTTGAGTAGTGGAGATGATGGACAAATCTATTTAAATAGAGGATCATATTTTTTATTAGGAGGTTAGATGGTTGAGTAGATGTGAGTATAGACATAGGAGGTTGAGCTTCTACAACACATAATCTTTCATAGTTTAAGTTACTATAGTATGTGCACACACAAAGATGATGGCAGGCATTAGAGAGTAGATTTGAAGCATGGAGCAACATTCTAAAGTGGTATATCATATTTGCAGATGAAATTTGTGGTTGATGTAGCATAGATTGTTTAAAGAGCATAATAGACAGATGGTATTTTTTGCTACTAGATATTTATGCTGATGAGAGATTTATTTTTAGGTGTGTTGTTGCAAATTCAATGGTTGCATTATAGCCACCATTTTTCTTGAGTAGAGATCATATGTTTGTGGTGTTTTTGTTTGATTTCTTGATGTTTTCTTGTTGTTGAGTTATGGATGGCAGAGTTGAGTATTTTTTAGTATAGAGTCTCAAGATCCATTTTCAAAATGAGTTAAATTGAGGTTCGCTTCAAGTAGAGGAGAAATTGCCTTATAAAGTTGGAACAATGATTTTTTGGAAACAATGTATTGAAATACGTTTCATGATCCAATGGTGGTTGGATAGTTCAGTCATATCTGAGCGAGGCTTGTTGGTTGTGGTGGATTCTAGCAGATGGGTTTCCATAGAGTCATGTGAGAAGGTACTGCCTACTTATTCATAGGGATCGAGTCTCCTAGTTGATGGGTATCAACTAATTGTATATGAGGTCGAGAATCGTGGCTGATGGGTGTGATCTAATCTATGTAGAAAACTAATTGCTTGACATAATAGTGATTCATAGTAGTAGGAAGGGTGGTTTTTTGTCCTGGAGGGGGTTTTCGACCATATATCTTGTGTTCTCATGTGTATAGTTGTTGTGCTTTTTATTATTTCTCTCATGGTTGTTTTGTTTTATCTCCTTAGATGGTTATATGCTCATGCTACAATATTCTAATGTTTGATGGATTGATGGTTAATTTAAGCATGATTGAGTAGAGAAGTTTAATAGGTTAAAATTAGTAATATGACACACTACTACTGCACCCCCTATTCTCAGTAGTGCTCAAGGTTTCTAACAACTAGTGGGATCTTGGCTTGATCGTTAGAGATTAGATCTGGGGTTTGTTGGTGAAAAATTTGAACATAAATAAATAAGAATGACTTCCAAAGGAGTGTTTGTCCTCACTGCTAGAAATTTCAAGGTATGCCACAAAAATGTTAAATCTCAAGTATTGTCTTGTCGATCAAATATTTGGATACTGGAATGTGAAGGATATGGCAAGGATCCACTTGCACCTGAACTTTTGCAGCAATAAGCTAATTCCAAATGCATAATCTACTAGAATATTCATGATAATTATTTGAAGAAGTTAGTGGGCTTGAAATACATTAAAGAAATGTGGGATAGGTTGGAGACCATGTTTAGAGATGGAAGCAACAAAAATAGAGAGAATGAGAAAAAGAGAAACAAGAAGAAAAGGAAGAAAGGCTTTCAAAAACAAGAAGCTCAGCCATAAGAGTCTTATCTTCCTAGTGTAAATGTTTTAGCCAATAATGTACATAAATAATAAAATAAAGAACCAGATGTATTGCAGTAGAATGAATCCAAAGGTATAAATACTAATTATTTTATTTTGAGTTATACTTTGGATAGTTCATATTCTAGTCACACTAAGTTTCCTAGTGAAGGTGAGGATGATATTAAGGTTCCTAGAGATGAGATTAGTAAACTAACAACTACATGCAAGGATCAAGAAAAATTGTTGCAAATATGTGATGATGAGGAGGCCAAGCTTAAGGAGTAGATTATCAGCTTAAGGACTCAATTGGAAAAATCAGAAGGAGATGAAGAAGGAATGAGGAAACAATACAAAGAAAAGGAATATCAATGTAAGAAATTAAAAGCTAAAGTGATGTCCATGTGGAAGAAGATAAAGATGGAGAAGAAAATTGTTGCCTTCAATAATTTGCTTGAGATCCATAGATCACCATTGGATAGATCTAGTCCTGGATTTCAAAAGGGTGAGTCCAATTTGCATTCAGGAAAAAAAAATAAAGTAGAACCAAAAGGACCTATAATGAACAATAGAAACAACAAGAATAACAGTAATCAAGGAAACAAGTAGCAGACCTAGTAGAGACAAAGAAGAAAACCTTAAGGAGCACCTACATTTCGAATATCCTTTGCTCCAATAAATACATGATAGATATGTAAAATTTCAAAAGAATAAAAGTCCTTTTTTTCCTTTCATGCATAAGATATAATATTATAACTGTCACAAGTTTGGACATATTGCATCCAACTACGAGAGCATAATGTATAGATGCAATCAACGGAATTTGCAGCAGTATCAACAACCAAGGAGATTGGCCATCAAGTATAATCATTATTATTATGGTTATTGTTATTCATGTTACCTATTTGGCAACAATGGAGGAGAAGCACATTGCATGCAAGGTATAGATTTTTGATATGAGTGGTAGGAGATATAATCCTCTTGCTTCATATCTTGGCCATGTGGAATGTTATACATGCCATAATTTTTTCCATATGGCAAGAGACTATATGTTTCCTCATTATTCAATGAAAATACGATAATAGAAACAAAGTTTGAGAGGATTTGACATAAAATCACAAAATATTAAAACAAAGTAGCCTAAGATAGTGTGGAGGAAGAAGGAGCAACAATTCATGAAATAGTGAGATCAGACACCTCTAAAGTCCATGGTTACATCATGCATATTCTTGTATATTGCAGAGTTCATGATAGATACATAACCTCAGGGGAAGCATATGACATAAGTATGGTAATTTGATGAGTACGAGTTATAGCAACAACATATGATCAGTTAGTTTGAGCCTCATGCACATTAAGGTCCACGGGAGCAACTTGATTGTTGGATTGTATATTAAGTTTAGGGGGAGCTATGCATGGTATGAGCTATTTGATACTTACCTTTTTTTCACTCATTTATTTGTAGCATCCTTACATATGTTTTCCTAAGTGAAATGGGTACCTTTTTCAGCTATATATATGCTCTTAGTCTTCATTGACAGTTGGTTGAAAAGTTGTGATTATATGTAGTCTATTATATGTTGATTATTATATCCATGTATTTGTTATTGTTTCATCATTTCATGTTGGTAGAGAGTCCGATCATTTGTGGGTTGAGTCTTCATGGTGTAGGTCTCTTTTGGAGGAATTTTATGGACTCGTCATTTTGCAGCCATGTGTATGGACTAATGATATTGTAACAATCATATTACGTTATGTTTTTGAGTCGTTTCTCCATAGGAGATGTCATAGTAGAAATGTATTTCAATTTATATATTCATGTAAAATTCTCATTGAGCCATGTACTTGTATTGTCCTAATCATTGGGTCATCAATAAAGTGTGAGAGAGTCATGAGGTCATGCTATCGTCATGTATGAGGTTTTATGTCACTTGCACAACCATGTATGTACAATGGTATATGTCATTTAGTCATGTTCATATGTGTATTGGTCCATATGATGCTCCTATTTGTAGCAAGGAAGCATTGTTTGCAGTGGAATCAGTTCATTATAGCTTGGAGTTGATCTTGGAGATGGCATGTGTTCAGGGGGAGCATCTTGTTTGCTATTGTTTACTTCAGCCATAATTGTTGGCATTATGATCCACTTGGAGGTCTTCATGGTGTGTCTCATGCATATATTGTTGCATATTATGTGATGTTGTTCATTGATAATGCTTGTATGGTTTCCTCATGTACATATTTCTATTGCTTCTAGAGGTTCTTTGGTTGGACATGTTGCTTGGAGGAGACTAGTTGATCATTGCCTCAATATGTTGGTTGGTTTTTTATGTTAAGAGTATGGTTGTTGGTTGATATCCATGATTAGTTCAACCATATAGAGATCAGATGCTCCAGTGTTTTTGCTTTAGTTTTTTCCTCCTTATCAGATGGAGTTGACCCTTTTCCATCGATGTCAAAGGGGGAGTGATAAAGGATATGATTTGGAGTTGTGTCTGGTTTCCATCAATGCCAAAGGTTAGTATTGTTAGAATTATGGCTTTTGTGGTTGTAGCTAGTTGGTGTTGGCATTGTGTTCATAGTTGCAAGTATCTTGTGTTGGCATTGTGTTCATAGTTGCAGGTATCTTGTCTTGGCATTGATGTCAACCTTGTAGCATGATAGCATGTGTTGTAGATGTTTCGTCATGCATATGTTTGATTGGTTGCAGTTGGTTATGTTGGCATTGATGTCAACCTTATTATAGCCTCATGATGCATTGAAAACAACCTTGTGATGATCCATGTTGATGAGTATGGAAAACTAGGTCTTCATGTTCATATTTATGTTCAGACTTGTTGCAGGGATGTTTGGCCTCATGATGATGATGTTGAGGTGCTACAGTGTTATACAAAGGTGTTGCAGGTGTCTAAGGGAGAGTGTTATATGGAATTTATACCTACAGATAAGTATATATCCCCTATGTGGGTAGCTACACTTAGAACAACTAAAGTAAAGATGTTTAACCTTTTCCTACAATAAATAGATAAGATAAAAGAACCTACTTGTGATCCTTCACTTCCTTTGATCTCATTTGTGTTGCTCCTATTTCTCCCACTCAAACTGAATTCACTCAATTGGTACTTGCCAACAGAAACATAAGATGACAACAATCAAAGCATATGATCTATTTATTGTAAACAAATGGAATTAACCACATTTGAACATACATTCGTCATAGATATATACAAAAGTATTGGAAAAGGAACAAACAACTTTATTGATTGATAGAAGGAGAAGTTACACCCAATGTGGTTCGATCTCATGTCATTCATATAACTTAGTCCAAGCCCTCATCACACTGATAGCAACATCAATCCGACATCAAAACATTACTTTGACAATGATTTCAAGTCTCTAAACCAACAATATTCCTCTATATTATCCAAGCTCTTTGGATCTATGATGGGAGGCCAATTTATAGATGAATGCAAGTGATTTTTTCATTAATATGACATTGAATGGTTTTCCATAATTGGATGATTAGTTTACATGTTCAAAGGGATGAGAGGATAGAGGATTAGATGATCCAAGGTTATCCTAAGTCGAGCTCAACTTGATAGGATAGGAGATGGGTTCCTTCTAGAAGCCTCTAGAAAGGAGGAATATACTCAGGATCTAATGAACATTTCAAGGATTCTCACCTAGCACAAGCTTGAGTGGGCTTAGGTGCTCTGCAATGTAGCCTTGAATGGGTCTACCTTCTCTGCAGAGCACTTACCCCTGACTAGGGGTGCGCTGGTGACCCAAGGAAGCACTTCAGCAGGGTTTGAAGTCAGGAAACTCTCATGGATGAAAGCAATCAATGAGGTGGCATGTCTAGGGCATGTAGCAACTGAATTAGGGTTTAATAGACCCTGTTTACACTGATATGATCGTCAAGAGTGATGTGCCCAAATAGACATGTAACATCTTCCCCCTAAAGCATGAAGTCAAAAATGATAATGTTGAGTGATATGCTTTATGATGTGATGAGGAGGATCTGAAGCAGACGGTGACCTACATCAATTACAATACATACCATCATGATATCTTTGAATTTTTCATGAATTGCTGAGGGAAGGCATACCCATGATCAGCATATAAACTTTTCATTACATGTACACAAATCAGATAGTCGTCTACAAATATAGACCCTTGATATGATGACCATCTGTGTAAAGCGATCGTATAGATGATTTAGTACTCTCTTGAAATCACAACCCGGATGGATGAAATTAGATCCGGGGTCCTCTATCTCATCCAATCATTCGCTCATGTACGAGTCTAACCATGTGAAAATGTGATCTGAAGTCACACATGGGAAGACATTGTCTGATTACCAGCCAATGATGTAAGTTGTTAACAGACGCAAGAGAAATCACCAATAATGATAATGATTCTCAAAGTACTAAAGTACATTCTACATGGTGTGAATATATGTTTTGATGTCGAACAGCATACAAAGTCTTTCGATCGAAGGCCTCTGATGTCAACCTGTCGCCAGAAGTGAGAAACTTGCTATTGAGGTATGCAAGCCTCAAGGTACTGGAAGGGTGTTTCTAATTCAACTTCTTGGATAATGTGTCGATGTCGACCAGAAGCGACTTGTCGCAGAAGGGCCTTGATGTATCCCCCATCAAAGAAACGAAATGAGTGCAATAATTTTGAAGACAAAATGTGACTGATGACACAATGTTCAAGAATGGTGGTCGTGAAAATGATGGTTTATGAGTATTGCAAAGGATGAAGCTTACTGAGTGTCTTCTCTTGAACATGTCAATGAAACTGAATGAATTGGCAACATTTACCCAAAACCAAAGTGATGGATGGTGTGATATACCATAGGTATGATAACCATCAAGCAGATAACCCAACCTAAATAGTCACAGAGATGAAGTGAAAGTGTCATGTTCAAGAGACACTTGCTGCCATAAAGTGATTTATCACTTTTCCCATTTTCCCCGGTCATTGCTGACCAATACCTCTTTATTTTTAACAAGCTTGAGGAGCATAACATATGCTTGATGTATAATTCTACCCTTCGGGTGAATCCATCGCTATGTGATGTTTTAACGAGTCTAGCGAAGGTGAAACTCAGTCTTGTCATGATGGACAAGTTTGTCTCTATTTGATGCTTTAACGAGTTTAACGATAATGAGAACTCATTCCTTTTCATGTTTAGAGAGTTTGAAAAGGGACAAAAAGAAAACTCCATAACTTATTTTTCGTAAATTTGTCTCTCAAGTTCGAAAAAGCATAAAATAATACAAGAGAGAACCTATTGACCATCTTCGATCAACATATTCCTTTTTCTTAAGTAATCTATCTCAATCCGAAGAAGGGTTAAACTTGTACTAAGTAGATGTCGTTTCCAATCTGTTTACAAGATGAAAAGGACAAGCGCCTGGAAATATTTTCATATTTTGATAGTCGGAAAAGAGCTAAAAGAGGACTATAGGGGGGTTCCTTTTTTTATGTTTAATAGAGCTTGAAAAAGAGATAAAAGTATGCTTTGTGGTCAAAAGTACATTTTAAGATCATGCATGTTAAATTAAATATGTCAGTTGTAAACCTTCTCAAAGAACCACCAAATGGATTAAACATACTTGTTTCATTGGTAAAAATAGGTAAAAACTATAGTTTATTCATTTAATGAACATGAAATAACCATAAAAGAAGAATTTACCAAGTCATTTTACCATGTGACATTTACCATTTAGTTTTGTGCTCTGAACTAGATTTTTACCTCAAACTTTAGGAGCTGATTGTGGGAGATTATATAGATCATTCTTCATGCTGTCAGAACCAAGTAGGAGATCTACCTCTTCTTTTTCATTTAAGGTCATTCTTTTTCAATTTCAGGCAAAAATTTTAAGGTTTTGGGGTCCCTAGGGTAAATATATCACGTGCTAGGATCAACGCACCCGTATGCATTGAAAACTACACTATAGAGCAGTCAAATAGAAGGGGAACTACTATGCATCACACTGTCTAAAGATCAGGGGTGCATTGGGTGCAATTTAGAAATTTGATTCATCATTTCTACCCAAAATCTCTTCAAATTTTTTCATGAAATGGATCCTAACTAAGCCTATGGTCTGATTTCATACTCTGGTCGAATTAGAATGGCTATCACATGGCATGAAAGAGAAGATGAAGAACATGATATGGTTTCCCTAAATGATCCTGGTACTATTGAGGCCCTCAGATATTTTGGGTTACTCAAATATTTTAGGTTATCCAAGATGAGGCAATAGTTAGAACTATTGCAGTTGTTGTTTCATTCATACGATCCAGCGGAACAGGTTTTTCACATAGGGGACAAAGTGCTCCCTATATTGATCGATGATATTTACTTTCTCACAGGATTGTCAAGACATGGTGCCCCCATTTCTCTTTCAGGTTTTTCCCATGGGGTGAATCAGTGAGGGACTACATTCGACAATTTTGTCGGCCAGGTACACAACCTAACAAAGATGGAAAGATAAACATCAGGGATGTTTGTGATATGCACTTGCGAACAATACTCTTTACTATCACAAAGTTGGCAAGTAGCGTGACTCTTCATGTTGCGAATAGATCATACATGCAGTATGCACTCGAGTGTCTCGAGCCAACTATGTTCAACTGGTGTGAGGCAGTACTCTCTTTGATGAAAGAGCGCCTGACTAAAGTAAAAAGCGGTAAGACAAAAAAATTTAGCTGTGGATCGATCTTGATTGCTTTTACTTTGTAGAGAATTCCATTGATGCAACCTCAGTATGTGACACTGAGTTTAGCTGGTCCTAGAGATCCATGGACGCAGAGATGGGTAGAGTTGATGGCTAGACATGCTAGTTAGTCATGAATCTCATTTTCTACCGCATTCTTCAGTTGGCTCCATCGACAACATATTATCATAGAGGAGTATCCATATGCAGGGATGGATTTCCGTAGAGATCCAAATTTGAGATTACCAGTGGGTGCTCAATGGGGTGCTATAGGTAAATTTCTTTGCCCATCTATTTTTGATTTTTTGATTTTCTACATGTTTTTGTGTTTTTTGATGTTTCCAAGACTAAACTAAAAATGTTCTCATGTATAGAGATGTTGGCACTGTTCGACCAATGGGTCATCAACAGGAGGTGGGTGAACTAGCGGGGAGAAATGTTAGAACAACAATTCTGCAAGATTTAGATTTGATCGAGACACTGACAGAGTTGCATCATCATATAGAGGGGTCAACCCTCGATATATGGAATGTTCAGATCGAGGAGTTACCGATGAGACTACAGTGCCATACTATTGGTGTACCTAGCCTTTGGATGAGGCTATTGCGCATGATATCTCAGGAAGTGACCTATTATCATGAGCATCATTAGATCTACTTAGGATGATTTAATGTATGCATTTTGAGGTTTTGAGGTCAGATGAACAACATGTCTTGGACACAAATTTTTGTAAAAAATTTGGACATCTATCTATTTTACTTTTAGTGTTTTTGTATGGTTATGTGTAATCCTATTCAACTTGTTGATGTGAATTGAAAATTTCCTCTTTACATATGTTGTAAATTTTTGTTTAACACGTAATTTGCTAAAGAATCAGTCAACGTGTTAAAGTTTCTGGAAATTTGTTGATATTGAGTGTAATAAAAATGTATTTCCAAGAGACAAACTCTAAGGAATATACGATGAATAGTTGGATTTCAGACCGTATAAACATTCGTAAGTTGCAGTACGACAAGTTGTGAGTCTAGCATAATTATCATTCAGTGAATTCCAAGTGAAATGGCATCAGAGAGGAGTTCGATCAATGCGCTATACTCAGTGATATTGTGCATATAATTATCGATACAAATCCCTTGAAAACTCACTAACTCGCCACTTGGAGAGAATATGGCCCATGCTGTAGAGGATAGGTTCTGCTTACTACAACTAGCAGCATTGGCATAACCAACAAATGGTTCCAAAGATTCTAACATATGCAACAAATGCAAAGAGGATTACTAACCACATAAAAACTCTAAAAGTCACACTGTGACACACACATGCAATCAAAGCATATATACAGTGTTTTTACTACACACGATCAAGAATAGTAATGTTTAAGATACAACCCATTTCAAGGCTGCAACAATGGAATTCCATCATAATCAACCAACTTGTAAGAACATTTTACCAAAACACGCTTCACAATATAGGGGCCCATCCATAATAGGGGTTCAAATTTTCCTGTTCCTAATTTATCGACTTCTGGATCATAAAGCAAGACTATGTCTCCTTATGAGAATATGTGAGGCTTGACATTGCAGTCATATTGTGCCTTAATTCATTTCTTATGTGCTTCATTGGCCAATGCGGCTTCACGACATGTTTCATCTAGATGAATGAGTTCTAAAAAACATGCTTCCTCATCAAAAGTGTCAGATAACAAGTCAATTGCGAGTTTTAGTGATGAAATCTCAAATTGTATTAGCAAGATTGCCTCAAGACCATACACCAATTGGAAAGGTGTGAATCTAGTTGCATTTCTTACCAAGGTTCGGTAAGCCCACAAAGCTGAGTATAGGATCAAATGCCAGTTTCGGCTGTTAACTCCTATCATTCGTTGAATCATTTTCTTAAGGAATTTGTTGATGGCTTTAACTTGTCCATTAACCTGTGGATAATAAGGAGTAGAACTATCATGTGAGAGTCCTAACTTGGCAGTTAATTCAGTCATCATGTGATTGCAAAAATGTGAACCATGATTTGTAACTATAGCTTGTGGTACACCAAACCATACAACCACATGGCTGAAGAAAAAAAGTACAGTTGTCTCACCATTTTTGTTTAATGTAGGTATCGCCTCGACCCATTTCATAAAATAGTCAACAGTGACAATAATATACCCATGCCCCCCGGCTAATTGAGGGTTACATGTAATGAAATCAATGCCCCATTTTTCAAATGGTCCAACAACGATGATAGGATGAAGTGGTGCAGGTGGTAATTGATTTTTATGGTAAAAAATATGGCATGCATGACAACTTCTGACAGTGGTAATGCAATTGTTAAATATGGTAGGCCAAAAGTAACCAGCATGTAGAATTTTCTATGCGGTAGCATAACCAGATAAATGTCCACCACAAGCACCCTAATGGCAATCATTTATAACTTTCTTGACTTCCACATGTGTGAGGCACCTATGAAAAATCGTATCTATATCGCGATGGTAAAGGATGTTTCCAATGATTAGATAATCTTAGGCTTGATATCGAATACGTCGTTGTTGCAAGTGAGAGGTATCTGACTAGAAAGTTTGGGTTTGGAGATAGATCAGTATATCTCCATACCAAGGTTCAGGTGACGAGTGTTAGTGTCATTCTTTGCAGCCTTCCTCCAATGATCAAACATGCTCTTACAAAGTGATTTTAAGGTGTCAAGGTCAAATTTTGTCATTTTAGTGAGTCTTCAAGCAAAATTTGGTCACTAGGTATTAGGTCTAGGGTTTGCTTTTACTCTTGTCAAAGTTGTCCAAATGTTGGTCCATGTCACCATTCAGCTGAGTGTACCATCATTCAGAGATTTGTCACCATGATGTCAAGTTCCACTAGGTCATTTTACACCTTGTTCATGCTTCAGTTGTGCCTAGGTAAAGTTCATTTCCCTCTCCTAGGGTTTTGAAGGTAATTTCTTTTGGACGGTCAAATCATCAGCAAAATTTGTATCCTGATGTTCATACACCTTCCCCTATCCTTAATGTACCTTATTAAACACTTCCCATCACTGTGATCCCCCAAATTCCCCATTTTCGCACAAACCCTACTTTCTTGCTACAAACCCTATTTTCTAGGCTAGGCCTGTGTTTTGCCTTTTTGGACCCCTTCCCCTCACTCAATCTTTGAAATTAAAATTTCCCATGTTTCCTAGCATCCCTACCTACTTCCCAAAATTTTCTCAAGAATTTAGAAGCCCCTTATCCCCTTCATTTTGCTTCATTTTGAC